>PVIJ01018263.1:0-26841 GCA_004024925.1 Scalopus aquaticus | reverse complement strand
TTTTGGGAATTTACCCAAAGGATACAAAAACACTAATCCAAAAGGATACATGCACCCGTATGTTCATTGCAGCACTGTTCACAATAGCAAAGGTATGGAAGCAACCCAGATGTCCAAAAATAGATGATTGGATCCAGAAGATGTGGTACATATACACAATGGAATACTATTCAGCATGGAAAGAAGATAAACACATGCTCCCTAGTGTCATTAAACCACAGCACAGGAGCCTGGCACTATGGAGCACACAGAAAAATGAAGCCATCCCAGAGGGAGGCAGGGGCGGGAAGTGCCAGACAGGAAACATGAGAACGACCACGCTTCACGGAAGTCATCTGAGCTCCTGGATCCAGCTCTGCTAGAAGCCAGCGCGACCCCCAGTAAATAAAAGCCAGTAATGCGTCCTTTTATTCCTTGAGCCAAGACAGCTGGACTTCTCGCTCTCTCCATTAAGAAAGTCTCCCTAAGACAAAGCGATTGATGAGTGGAAAAACAAAGGGGAAAACAGCTGTGGGCCTCTGGGCCTGCCACCTCGCCAACACCAACACCTACTCCAGGCCCAGCACCCTGCAAAGACACCACCAGGGTGAGCCCCACACAGTTCACAGGCTCCACTGGGGCTCATATGGGTCACTAATAACCACATTCCTTTTGCAGATCGCTTAGTTTTTTATACACAGGAGTTCATGATAAGTCTATCACTGGAGTGCATTTTGATGTGCTTTTGTGTGGGGTAGAAAGAGATGGGGTTACAGTCACACCAAGTGAGGTACTCTCGACCACCCATCTTATCTACTCTCATCTCTACATGTGTGACCACAGGTGTGACCAGACAGGGAGGCACTGGGAGCCCTCAGCTGCAGCCACCCCGAGGCTGGATCCTCCCTCCTGGGGTCTGATCTTTGGCATGGTGGCCACAAAGACACAGAATCATGGGATTCAGGTAGCTGGTCAAGGAGCAGAGGCTTGTCTGCGTCAGCAGGGAGGGGCACAGAACTCACAGCATCCTGCTCTTCCTCAATGCCACTGGGATCTAGGGGCCTCAGAGAGGCTAGTAGGAGCCAGTCCTCTCCTCACACCCCAGAGTGAGGGCCTGGAGAAGGGATGACTGCTATTTTTACTCTGTAAGGTGTGGAGGGAGGTGAGAGCCATTGTAGAGCCTCCTCTGCACTCCTGGCTTCAGGCCTCAGTCTCTCAGCCTTCAGGACCCCAGCAAGTTACTGCATCACTCGGGGCTTTGGTTTCATCCTCTATAGTATGAGGCAAATGCCACCAACTGCACAGGATGAATGTAAACACTTTCACAGGGCTCCCACACATTATGGGAGCTGCTATAATTTCTATCTATTATGATTCTGCCCCCAGCCTCAGTCCTGCTCAGTTTCATGTGGTTCTGACACCTCAGTTCCTCCTCTGTGGAGGGGTGTACAGTGAGGGGGTCCCTGGGATGTCTGGGAAGAGCTGTGAGTCAAAAGAAAAGAGAAGCATTCTGTGACCAGGCCCAGGCCTCCTCCCCCACCAAGCACAGCCCAGCTTCCTCTCAGACTTCAGCTGACTCACACCCCAGGCAGTCAGAGTAAAATGAGGATAAGCTAGGAGGAGAGAGGAGCAGGGAGCAGGACTGTGTCTGTGAGTTTACCCTGGGCCAGCGCTGACCTAGCCACTCAGCTCATAGCAATCTCACAACCATCTCTCAGATGGTATCTGTTATTCCCATTTTACAAATGAGGACACAGGCTCAAAGCTGTTAAGGAACTTGACAAAATTTACCCAGTGCAAAGGCAGCACACTTAGGTCTAACTCCCGAATCCAAGTTCTCAGCCACTGCTCTGTATGAATATCTGCCAGTCAATATAAGTACGCATTACCAGATCAAACCAGCACCACTGTAACCTACGGAAATGCACAATCAACACAACGCCCATTTTACAGATGGGGAAACTAAGGCCCTGAGTGCAAAGTACAGCTCAAAAACTGAGCAATGATGAAATGGGAAAGAGCAAGTGCCAAAGGTCTCCCAACACCAGCCCGGGCTGTTTCCTCCTCTCCTGAGGTTGCTCTGACCCCTTCCATAGAAATGCTCCGGGTAAACAAGTCACAAGGTCCTGGCTTCCCAGGTGGACACCTGTGGGGGTTCCTGGTCCCAGTTGAGAGGAGCAAGTCCCAGTCAGAGCCCCAAACCCAGGGCAGAACCCCAGGGAATTCACGGGTTCTGTGGGCTCTAGAGGAATGTGGAACCAAGAAGCAGGCCGGATTTCAAGGAGGAGGGGAAGCCATTTATTTAAACTAATAGAATCCTACTATAGGATCCCATACAGTAGTGGCCAGTTGCCCCGCCATCTCTGCAGGCCCTTCTGGGCATGAGGGAAGGGAACAAAGGTGTGGTTTCCTCTGCTTGGGCAGCTCTGTCCTTGCAGCCACCAGTAGGAGCTAAAAGATGAGATAAGTTCCTTTCCCAGGCACAGGGATGAGGCAGTTACAGGAAGCTCGGGAAACAGATGCCCCTAGAGAAGAAGGCACTAGATCATTTGGCTTAGATCCTCCCCTACTCCGGACTGCAGGAGCCAGTAAGGCACCAGTACTGACACTGTGGGGTGCAGCTCTATTCCCAACTCAACCATTGAATCACTTGAACAGGTCACGTGCTCTTTCTCAAACAAAGGCTTCAGTTTACCTTTCATCAAAGGGAAGTCTAGATTAGCCTCTGCTTTCCTTACAAGCCAGATGAGGATAAAGGATGATGGCAGAGGACACTGATCACAGGAAAACAGAGTGCAGTGGCATTCCCAGCCTGCAAACCCACATCAGTTAGGAGCCCACAGCTCGGAAGCGAGATAAAATGATATCTAACATCTGCTTTGTGATTTACAATCCACTGATCACTTCCCCGTCTATACCATCTCAAGGGTTACACTGAATTTCCCGTTGCACAAGTTCTGAAAAGCAAGATGATAACCAAAAAAATTGCAAGAGGACTGCTTGTGAAAACTGGGTTCCAGGAGCACGGACCTAATATACAACGATTGCACAATTTATTTATGATCTGTTCAGTAATGCCAGAAGGCCAGAAAACTCCCAGCAATCAGACTATGGACGAGAGAAGCTATAAAATAATTTTAAAACTTTTTAATGGTAATAATAATAAGGTATCACTTTTACTCATAGATAGTACTGTAACAGGGTGGTCCCCAGGAAAAGGGGAGGTTCCAGGTTCCCTGCCCCACCCAAGGGAGGTTGGAGCTGAGCAGGGAGGAGGAGAAGCTGGAGAGGGAAGAGAGCAATGGAGAGCCAGAAGGAGACCAGGAGGAGGCACATGAAGCAAGCAACAGCGCTTGCTTCCTGGTCCTGAACTGGTTAAAATAGAGGTGGATGAGAGACCCATGAGAGGCTAATAATGGCAACTGTTATTTTAATTTTGATTTTGCTCTTTTCCTCCCACACTTGTCTGGCTCTTTCTTACCCTTTTTTATGGGTCCCCACCAAAAGGTACTTTAGACTTGTGGCAGGCTTTCGGGCCTTGCTTTGGGCCAACCCTGTCTGGGTGGACTTTTACCCACGAGGGGATGTTTACTTTGGGTGTTTGATTTAAAACTATATTCTTTGTCTTTTCTGTATTGCACATGAATTGTATTAAAGTTCCCTTCCGCTAAAGGTCTTATATATTTTGCCTTGATGCGTTGGATGGCAGAACCTATTTAGAGCAGGTAGGTTTGGGGTTTCTGGGGTGCCCCTCTCCCTGTCCTGTAACTTAGGCTTAAAAAAAAACCTTGAGGATATAAAGAAACATATGAGGATATAAAGAACATATGAGGATATAAAGAAACAGGCACCCCCACAATTAGTGCACAGATATTTGCTGGTAGCTATCAAAATTTTAAGTGTAGAGACCTTGAGGCCAACAATTCTAATTTTAGAAGTTTATCTCACAGGTAAACTCATACAAGTTGACAAGATCTATGACACAAAATTAATTATGTCATTATTTGTAATAACAAAAAAACCTAAAAATAACCTAAATACCATTATCTGGAAGTCATTATATTAAGCACAAATCTAAGGTGGAATACAACGTAACCACTAAAAATGATGAGGTAAAATGTACATATGTAAATACCCTAAACACTCAAATTTTAAAAAAGAAAAAGACACAGCATAGCTCATATAGTAGGATCCCATTAGTTTAAGTAAATATGGAATTTTTTTATATGCTTAGACAATTTCTAGAAAGAAAAATCAATGCTGGTTCAAGACTGATTACCCCTCAAAAAAGGAACTAAGAATCCAGGAGAAATGACCGCTTGTTTTGTTTCTTTACTATGAACATATTATAATTTTTTTTCTTTTTTTCTCAAGAATACTTTTTTTTTTGTATAGAAGAATTTGGGTGTAGGCCAGAGGCATTGGGGTGGGGGATAAGAGAGAGGATTCACCAGAGACAGAGTGGGGAGCAGAACAGGCAGATCCACTGAAATACACTGCTGAGGGGAGCAGCAAGGGAAGCCAGAGAGGTCTGTTATGCCATGTGGGTCAGCTCCCTGGCCAGGGTCAAACTCAGGCCCTAGAGGTAATAGCTCAAAGACTTAACCCCTAGGCCACCAGGGAGGCCCATAATATTTTTAATGTTAAATAAACATATGGTTTGATCTTAAAGAACCAGCAACAGCAGATGCAAAATTTCATGTCTTTAAAACACTTCTTAAACTGGGCCTCCCTGGTGGCGCAGCGGTTAAGCGCTGCGCTGTGTAGCTGTCAACAGCGGCGCGAGTTCGACGTCCGGCCAGGGAGATTCCCATATGGCGCGGCAGACCTCTCCTGCCCCGCCCACTGCTCCCCTCAGCAGTGTGTTTCTGACTATCTATCTGCCTGTTCTGCTCCCCACTCTGTCTCTGGTGAACCCTCTCACCGCCCCATGCCTCTGGCCTGTACCCCAGCTTGTATGCATAAATAAATAAATCTTTAAAAAACAAACAAACAAAAAAACACTTCTTAAACTGCCCACTGATCCCAGTCTTGGGATCACCTTGTCCTCCCTGAAGGGAAGTCTGTCTCTTTCACTGACCCCAGAAAATTCTCCATTCACTCTGCTTTTATTTTTTTTTAAGATTTATTTATTTATGCATACAAGAACAAGGGTCCAGGCCAGAGGTGTGGGGTGGTGAGAGGATTCACCAGAGACAGAGTGGGGAGCAGAACAGGCAGATCTACAAAGTACACTGCTGAGGGGAGCAGTGGGCGAGACAGGAGAGGTCTGCTGTGCCATGTGGGAAGCTCCCTGGCCGGGGATCGAACTCGTGCTGCAGTGGTTCAGCATAGTGCTGAGACTTAACACGCTGCACCGCCAGGGAGGCCCTCACTCTGCTTTCAAGCAAAGAGTATGTGCTTCAATCTTCAGTTTGGAAAACTTAAAAAAGGGCCTCTCAGGCCTCCCTGGTGGCTCAGGGGTTAAGTCTCAGCACTACCAAGCTATCACTAGCCACTGTGGCATGAGTTCGATCCCTGGCCAGGGAGCTAACCCACAAGGTACAGCAGACCTCTCCTGTCTCGCCCACTGCTCCCCTCAGCAGTGTATTTCAGTAGATCTGCCTGTTTTGCTCCCCAGTCTGTCTCTGGTGAAACCTCTCACCCCTCACACCTCTGGCCTACACCCCAGTTCTTCTACACAAAACTATATAAATAAAATCTTAAAAGAAAACTCAAACAAGACCAACATACAACTTTGCTGGGGGTACTTTGACAACACAAGTCAGAACCCTTATCTGCATCCTAGGGGGCTCTAGAATATAGGTCACAGCCCACTGGGAATCTGGATGCTGGTTACACAGGGCTGTTAAGGTTACAGATTCATCAATCTGTACACTTAAAATCTGTTCACTTTTCTGTGTGCATATTGTGCTTCAATAAAAAAGATGTATTGAGGATGCCTGCCTTTTGACCTAGCAATTCCAATCCCAATTCCACATCTCCCCAAGGGGAAAAACCAGAGGTGTGAGCCAAGTTGCACTTTTGAGGGCTCCAGTGTATTGACATAACTATGAAATACTGGGAACAACCTAAATTTCCAAGGATGGGGGTAGTTTAAAGAAAGACAACCTCTCCCAACAACAGAGCACATTTCAACCAACATAAAGTAGGTATAGAAGTATATGTGATGACATGAGAAAAGTGTTGCAATAAGTTTTTGAATGGAATAAAATGGGCTTATTAATATGCTCAGGTCTGAGATTAAAGATCCTGATTTTTTTCTCCATGCTTTTCTGAATTTGCTAAGTTTTCTGATACAAGCAGATCTTACTTTTATGAGAAAAGCATACTAAACATTATTTATAGTAATGAAAATAAAAAGAGACAAGAAGGGACAGGCCTTTGTCATAAAACAAAGCTTTTTGAATGCATTGGGCATGAAGATCACATGGGGCTTGAGTAGTGTGGGGTCAAACCCCAGCCCTGCAGCTTACCAGCAGTGTGACCTTGGGTAAGTTCCTCAACCTCTCTGTGCCTCAGACTTCCCTTTTATAAGACAGAGCTCCTAAGAGTTCCTACCTCACATGGCCTTTGGGAGGCGGAAAGGAATTAATGCATGTTAAGGCTTCAGAGCAGTGCCTGGCATAGACCTCCAGACAAGCCAGGCAGTGCGAATGCTAAAATTCTCATTCCATTGTTCAGAGATGGGGCTGGGGAATCTTCAGTTTTCACAAACTTCTGAGATGATTCTGATCCAGGGAGAAAAAATGGAATGTTCCACTACAATACTCCCAACACCTTTGGCCCTTGAATTTTTGTAAAAAGGTTTCAGCACGAGGAGCTGGCTGAAGGGGATTCTCACTAAAGGAGATCACAAAGTCAGCTTTTTGCCAGGTCCCATCCACTGGGTCATTCCAAGCCTCCCCTGCTACTAAAAAGCTTCACCTGGTACTGCCCTCACCAGGGTAGGCCAGAGGTGGGCACCTACGCCCTCCATAGGCAGGTTTGAGTAGTGCATAGAAGAAAAGGGGAAGGCCTTTAGGTGATTATCTAGGATAGCAGCCATATTGTACTCTGGCAAAAGGAATTGAGGGATGGAGAAAAATTCTGTGTTGCCAGAAGTTAACAATAACTGCATGGTGTCAGAAAGCATGGGTTCCAGCCCTAGTTCTGATATGAACTCCCTCCACCTCAGTTTTTTCATCTATAAAGAATGCTAACATATGAACCAGAGATGTCATGCTTTGTAATTCACTTAATCTTTACCACTACCATGTCCTCTTTCCTGGTGAGGAGCATCAGAGAAGTTAAGAGACTTGCCCAAGGTCATAGAACTGGTAGGTGGTAGAGGAAGAATTCAAACCCAAAGCCCCTGCTTTTAATCATAGTGCCATTCCTACAGAGAATGACAGCAGTTCCAAATGTGAGATATCACCAGGCTGAGCTCAGGCAAACCCCAAGATTCTTCCTGGGCTCCCTGGCAATGTGAAGCAGAGGAGCGGTCCCAACCCAGGCCAGGACAAGCAAACCCTGAGATTCCTCCCCAGACCTAGCAAGCTTGGCTGGGGATGATACTTCTGGCAGATGGCAAGTGACTCAGGTGGAGGCAGGAGGGGGACAGAGGAGAGGGGGCAACTCCCTCAGATATCTTTTTTTAAAAGGGGCCTACAGCTCAAACATAGCATGTTCATGATTCATATATCCTGATTTCCCTGAATAAAGATGGGGTCGTAATGGGGTTTGCCCCATCCCCAGACAGAGGAGTCCTCCTGGACCTCCAGCCTCATGGTACCTCCTTGCCCCTTAGAAGGGCTGACTTGGAATGGTGTAATAAACTAAGACAGAAAGGGCTTCGCCACTCAAAATTCCCACTTATCTCCCTATGTCCAACCCCACCCTCAGAAAGGTTCTGTACAACTAGGTGCCTCGTAAGAGAGGGTGGGGAATTGGGGCTGGACCCTAAAGTTCAGTGAAATTCCTCACCTGTTGTCAGGGGGCTCCATGGGCAAAAGTGTACACACAACTAAAGGGATAACTCAAGGAGGTAAATATCAAACATTGGACAGATGGAGAGATTGGGCACAGAGAAACCAAGTAATTAGCTCAAGGTGACACTCTTTAAAAAGTGGCTACGGAAGACTGTATTTTCCAGAGGTGGTCATACCATCCCATATTATATCCCCCATCTACATGCTCTTTGTATCATATGAAAATGACACCCTTCCCCCATGAGGGGAGGGGTCCACGAGCCCTCCTCTTCAATCTGTGTTGATCTGTAACTATGGCAGAAGCGATGCTGCATCATTTCCAAGGCAGCCAGGAAAAGGTGAACCAGCTTCTACCTGGCTCTCTTCCTTGAGATTCCTGCCCCTTATCCTAGTCGCCACAGCGTAAAGTTCACAACTAGCACACAGAGGGAGCACATGGAGGGCCTTGGTGAAGAGGAACCGAAACCTGAAGCTAACAGCCAGCATCGAGTGCCAGATGTGAATGACTGAGCCTATCAAAGTCCCAGCCCGAGCCACCCCAGATGATGATAGCAAAGCAGGAACAAGTATCCTTGCCAAGCCCTGCCCAAATTGCAGATTCCTGAGCAAAATAAATGTCACGATGGTTTTAAGACATAAGCTCCTGGGTGTTTATTACACAGCACTAGATGATCAGATGTGACAGAGCAGAATTTGAACCCTGCAAGCTGGCTCCAGAGCCTGTGCTCCCAGCCATTTTGCTATGGTCCCTGCTGTGCTAAGGACAGGAGAGAGGAGGGGTTTAGAGCTTGGGTCTGGAGTTAGACATATTCTCATATCTTTATTCCTTCATTCCTCAAATGTTCATTGCATTCTTATGGTGTTTCAAATTTTCAGCTAGTGCTGAGGATATTTTAACAAACAAAACAGAGATGAAGGTTGAAGGGATAACTTTACACAGGTATTTACAGTTGGGTGATACAATCTGGTTGGGGGGGATAGGGAACCCTGTTTAGAGTGGATGATCTGGGACAGCTTCTAGGAAGACAAGACTACAAGAATGAGATGGGTCCAAGGTTTGTGAAAAGTGGAGGCAACAGCAGCAAGGGTCAAAAACAGATCTGGGTTCATAACCCAGCTCTACTACTTACTAGCTGAGTGACCTTGTAGAAGTGACTCAGCCTCTCTGAGCCTCCACTTCCTCCTGATATGGGGATGCTTTCAGAACCCACAGTCAGGATCTTTCTGAGGAACCAATGAGTTAATACAGGCCTAGTATACAATCCAGGAAGAACTCCATGATTATAAAGGTGACAGGAATTGTGCTAAGGCCAAGGTCTCCAGTGGGATGCCCCAAGTCCCAGTACCACTCTGCTCCCTGTCAGAACCTATGTGCAGCCACAGCTATGAGGGGAGAGAGCATGAACAGGGGAGGGGGAGGGAGCCTGCCCGCCACTGGTGCCCAGGACTCTGAGGGGAGGCCACGTGGGTGCAAGGTGCACTCACTTCCCTGTAACACACCAACTGACAGCCAGCTCCTGCCCACCCCGGCAGCCATCCCTGACTCACCTCCTCAACCCAGGGCTCATCTTCTTGTCACTGGCATCTGAAGCTTGGACTAGTTGTCCCTCCCCAGGCCCCGTCCCAAAAGTAGTGGATAACCACACAGCCAGTGGGTGAGAAGCAACTTCCCTAAGTCGGAGGGAGGGACAGGGACAGAAAGCCTGCAGAGAGGAATGGTCAGGGCAGAAGACTCAGTGGCCCCAGGGGGACCAGGAAATCCTCTCTGTAAAGTATCACCTGCCATCAGACAGGCACATCTCCCAGGACCTTGGAGAGCACCAGGTGGGTGGCTAACACAAACACCAGAGAAAAGCACACAGCAAGCCAAAGAATACAATAGGGCGCACATGCAGACACACTCAGGACCCACACGTAGCCATACACAGTGATGTCAGACACGGCAAACCAGGAACACACCCTCCAGGGACACACACGCACGCCAAGCACATGTGTGTACACCTCACCGTGCCTGGCTGCCTCACTTCCCTCCTGCTCTTGCTCACTGCCAGTCACCTAATCAGCAGGGTCCCCCAGATGTTCATACCTGCTACTATCTGCTGACCCAGACCTGTAGGGCTCAACCAGCCTAGCGTGATCCAGGACAGAGGCTGACAATCCCCAGTCTGAACTAGGGGAGGAGGTGGAATAACAAGTCAGCCTGGAGAGCAAGTCACAAATCTAGAATCCAAACAATGGCCAAGCTGTGGGCTCAGCACAGCCTGGGTCTCAGGCCAGGCCGCCCAAATGGCAACTCTTACCTTGGCATCCCACTTGCCTTGGGAGTCCCTAAGGTTCCTTCACCTCTTGAACAGGTAAAGAGGAATCCCCTTACAACTATTTGGAAGCCCTGAAGGATTGTCTCAAACAGAACCAAAAAAAGAAAACACAAAAACAGTGCAGCATGGTAGGCTGTGATCAGCCATGAGGCGGAACTTCCCACTAGAGAAGCACCAAAGCTCACAAGAGGTTGGACAAGAGTGTCACGTCCTTAAAAGACTTGCTTCAGCAGAGGAGGAAATAGGTAGGCAGGCATTATTGGTTTTGTTTCTTTTACTGAAGTTATTTTTTTAAAAAAAGTCCCGGGGGCCTCCCCGGTGGCGCAGCGGTTATGCGCTGCGCTGTGGAGCTGTCGGCAGCAGCAACGCGAGTTCGACACCCGGCCAGGGAGAGTCCCACATGGTGTAGCAGACCTCTCCTGCCTCGCCTGCTGCTCCCTTCAGCAGTGTATTTCTGATCTGCCTGTTCTGCTACCCGCTCTGTCTCTGGTGAACCCTCTCGCCGCCCCAAGCCTCTGGCCTGTACCCCAGCTTGTATGTATAAATAAAAAATAAATCTTAAAAAAAATAAATAAATAAATAAATAAAATAAAAAAACTCCCGGGCTGGAGGGGGCATCCAAATTGTAGAGGTCAGATGAGCACCAATGAAGACTGGCCGCTGCCCCTCCCCAACTAGGCCAGGAGTGACCTTCCCGCAGGTAGAGGGATGCACGTGCCTTTGGATTGCCAGTCTGAACTGCCCGTGTATGAACAAGAGGCAGCTGATACCTTCCCCACTGTGCGACCTCTCCCTGAGGGGGTGGCATGTTGCTCAGAGATGGGAGAGGGTAGGGAGACAAGGGCCACCACGGTACCATGGCAACAGGCCTCGGCAGAGGCAAGTCTGTGCCTTCTCCAATAGCCGCCACTCACAACAGGACCTAAGTGTTTGCAGACAGCACCTCCCCTGCCAAAGTGGGTGGAATGGACAGGTCAGCAAATTGAGAAAAAGGAAAATGAGGAGGCTTGTAGGTGCCATACCCTGAAATAGGAAGCCTGCCCCAGCTTATGCCCCACAACCCCCAAACAAATCCTCAACCATATCCTTTCTCTCATGCAATCCCATCATTTTCCCACAGGCCCAGACCGTCCCCACCACCCCAGATATTCTAATCGTGGGGGCACCAGGGCTGCCCAACTCACTCCACAGCCCTGGTTCCTCCATCATTTCTGTCTTCTGCCAACCTGCTGTCCTCTCCCTTCTGCTCTCCATTTGTCTCACACCCTCCCCCACCCCCCTGCCCTGTCCTCCCTACTGACTGTGGCTCAGACCAGTGCCCACGACCATCTGCCAGTTCCAAACGCCGACATCCACCCTCCCGCCACTCCTCCTTCAAGCACCTGCTTCCAAGCTGCCTGCACCACTCACTCCTTCTGCCCATTGCCAGGATCCCAGGTCTTCCTAGGGACAGAGACGAGGGAAAGGCACATCTGAGAGTCAGTTCAGGGTCAGGGCATGGCTTGCTCCAATTCAGAGTTCAAAACAGAACCATTCAGGGGATCTGGGAAACAGAGCCACAGCGCCAGGAAGAACTAATCAGGTCAGGTGTCTGGTCCTTGAGCCCAGTTTCTACAACCAGGAGGTCTTCAGAGGTCACCTTATCCAGCCTCCTCTTCCACTTGAGAGAACCGGAGCCACCCAGACTGTGCTGCCTTCCTGAGCATGGCCCTCAAGGAGCCCTTGTTGTGGATCCATCACTGGGATCAAAAATTTAATAAATATATTATTTCACACTCACAAAAACCCAGATTAAAAAAAAAACCAAGGCCCAGAGAAGTTAAGTTATTTGCCCAAGGTCATGCAGAGTGTGGGGCCTGGGTGTGCCACTTCACACTCCGCGTTTTACTCCAACCACTTCTGCAATGACCAGCTCCCTGCTGACTCCCAGCAGCATCGCACACGTGGCATGTGGCCATGCTTCATCTAGGGCCATGGCAGTTCTTAGAACTGCAGTGTGGGTGGCCCAAGGGGCCCGCAGCCTGGAAGTATGTAGGAGTCAACGTCCATGGAGCCATCCTTGTCCTTGCGGGACAGAGCTGATGTGTGAATGCTTCCCTGTTTCTCTCTCAACAGGGTGGTTCTGAAACTCATTCCATAAGGCTCCTCAGGAGACCCGCCCATGAAGTGTTGACAATAATAAAAATAATGCATCTTCACAGTTGCTTTCTCTTTCTCTCCTTTATGCCCCTGTGCCTCCACTCTTCTCCCCTGAGACCACTTCCCAAATAAACTACTGCATACAAGCAGAGACACAGCAAGTGGGTGGTGGAGCTGGGATTCAAACCCAGGCTTTATGCTTAACCACTGTGCTATGCTGCTGCCAACACCATCCATGCCAGGGTCCCTGTCCCTCAAGATTCTGAACCACAGTGGCTCAGTCACATTTGATCCAGACAAGGTCATGGGAAAGAGGGAGAGGAGGACTGTGCCGGACCTGAAGCAGGAGGATCATCTGCTCTGGAACTGAGGCCAGTTCCAAGAAATTGCTTCAACACCCTAAGCTGAGCTGGAGACCCAAGGAGACGTGCCCTCACCTACCCACTGAGCATCTGCCTCTGCCCAGAGCCTTCTGGGGTCCTTTAGCTCCCACCCCACCCTTCTAGCAGCTCCCACCAAGCATCTCCCCCAACACACACACAGACAAACTGTCACCTGAATGTCTTGGAAGGGAGGAGAGACCTGAGATAGCTTCGGAAGACTGAGCAGCCAGATGTAGCAGACACCCACCTTGCCCCACCTCTGGATTCAGAAAACCCACACACCTTGGAGGTGAGGGCAGGGCCTCACCCAACTCCTGTCCAAGTCACAAAGATGTGCTGGGACTTTCCTGGGGGAAATCACTGTCCAAGACCTTACAGACCCTGAGTCACTCCCAGTCTCCAGCCTCCAGCCCCAGGCAGCTTCAAGCTTTTTGTTTACTCCTCAACCAAAGCAGGAAGAATGGGGGAGGGGAATGCCTTCTCTGCTCTCCATGGGAAACTGAGGCCCATGGGATTTAAGGGAAGGGATCAGGGTCACAAAGTATGAAAAGAACCTGAGGTCCCTGGCACCCAGCCCAGGACAATGGTATTATTCCCTACGAAGGCTGCTCTGATGGGGGTCACGCAATAGTGGCAGATCCTAGGCATTCAGGTCCAAACCCCACTTGCATGCAAATGCCCTCCAATTAAACAGATGAAGAGAAAGGATCTCCCCTCCCAGGTTCAGACACAAAGTGACTGGTGATGGCAAAGCCAAGTGAGATTGGCACAGTCCTGAGGTCTCCTAAATACACACTCACCTGCCCTGGACCCCCACCCAGGGCCGGAATCCCCATACATACCCCACCCAGGCCTCCAGCAATCAGCATCAGGCTGGAGGTTGGCCCTGTCCCCAAAGATACTTTAAGGCCTCTCAGCCAGCACCTCACTATCCTTGACCCCATCCATCCCCCCCCTCAAACCTGCCGCAGGTTGGAGTGAGGATGGGGTGGGGCTCTTTCAGAAGAAAACAAACCAGCCCAGGCCAGCTGTGGGGTCCTCCTAGGGTTCCTGGTTTTTTCTTTCTACCACCACCTGTAAACACCCCATCTCTAATTTCCACATTGGTCAGCTTATTTATCCAGATACTTTTACAGGGATTGAGCAACATCTCACTCACGCGCACACACCCCTGTAAATAATCTGTGTGTGTGTGTATGTGTGTGCACTGCCCCACCCGCAAGGATTTCTGAGGACAGCCACACCACCTCCCAGACATAACCCATTGCGCTGAACTGATATGGGCAACCGCAACACGGAGCTCACACACGTCCATATGGGTTGGATTTCCCTTTGCAAACACACGCATTTACACTCAACAGACACCACAATTCCACGTTCAGTCACACCCAGGACTCACGTCCTGATCAGACTGATTATGGAATTACCACCCAGCCCTGGACCCACTGACCTTCTACTACGCCTGGCGCCCAGGACTCACTCCTCGACGGGGACGAAATGTCAACAATCAGTCGTGGCGTTCAACCAGCCTGCGCGCCCGCAACGCCGCCGGTCTCCATCCGAATCCAAGCCCCCTCCTCCTCGGCGGCGGGGTTCCCTCGCAGCCCGCCCAGTCGCGTGCACCGTCACCGCGGCGCGCACGCGCGCACGCCCGCACACCCGGCCCCGCGGCTCCCAACGCACAAAGCAGCGCCCTCCGCCCTCCCGCAGCCACCCGCACACCTGGCGGGCGCGCCCCCAGCCGCCCGAGCCGCGCACACGCAGGGGGAAAGTCAGCGCCCGACTAGAGGCGGGGGTCTGCAGCGGACTGCGCGTACCTGGCTCTTCTGATCACCCCCTGTTCTAGGCGACGCAACCGCCTGGTCTGCACCCTGGTCCTGGCAGTGCCCACCCGGTCTCCTAAGCGCAGCTGTAACACAGCTGCGGGAACGGGGGCGGGACGCGGGGATGAAGGGAGAAGGGGGAACGGGATAGGGCGCGGGAGGTAGCGGAGTGGATTCTAGGGGGTATGGCGGGTCCTGAGCGCCGCTCCCGCCGTTGGGACGCTCTCGTCACCACCGCCAGGAGACTGCCCTAAGCGGCTCCTCGGGAACAAAGGCTGGGGCGCGGCAGGCGCACCCTAGGGATCCAGAGGGGAAAGGAGGGAGCAGCTCACCTGCCCACAGAAGTTCCTGAAGATAGAGGCCCTGGGGCGGTGGGGAACAGAGGTGCAGAAAGATTCGTGAGTTTCTGTTCTATTTAGGAAGTCACCCGGAGCTCCCTCAAACCCCCACCCAACCCAACCCCAGCTCTGCTTGGGGTGGGGCAGGAGGGGGACAGTGCTACTTGGTCTTGGAAGAGGGAGACCTCAAGGACTGCTAAAACCCCTGAAAATCCCCCTGCCTTGGACCTGGCAGCCAGGAACTTCCATTCACTCCACACACATACTCCTGGCTTCTGCCAAACCAGGATGCTCCCAAACTTGAAGGGGTTAAAGGAATGAAAGGTCCTCTAGGCAGCCTCTGGGATGCTTTAGTCTTTTCTGCTGTGACCCCCACAGAGGTTGACCTCTGAATATGGCTTGCACACCTCAGTGATAGGACTGTTCACTCCCTCGGAGGAGGCAGCCCACTCCATCCTCCCACAGCTCTAAATGCCAATATGCCATCCCTTTAACTGTAAGGAAATCTGCCTTGCTTCTCTCTGTTGGCCTCACTCTGCTCTGGCCTCACTCTGCTCTGAGTCCTATCCTTCAGGACTCAGCTTAAATGTCACCTCAGAGAGGCCTTCCACCTCTCCACCCCCCACACACACCCTGGTCACCCTATCTTAAGGCCCTGTTTTAGATTGTCAGTTTCTTCAGCGCTCTGAATTCGCTTGTCTATGTGTCTATAGTCTCTCTCTCACACAAGAAAATGTGCCCCATGGAAGCAGGACCCTGTCTGCCTTGAGACAAGGCACTGTAACCCCAGGGTCTGACCCAGAGCAGGGTGGAAAGAAGAAAGGAAGGCAGGAGTGGCTAGCCCATGGTCCAAGTCCTTCAAACAGCCTGGTCCATCACCCTCATGTGCAACCAATTCCAGGTTCAAGCGCAACACCTGGCATAGTGTCTGGCAGAGGAAAGTTGCCCAGTCCACCAGATAAATGAAGGAATATTCCTCAGTCTCTAAGACTCAGAGCAACAGAACCTTCCTGGCTCTTCCAACCCCAAGATGCAAACATTTTCTTAAAACCTGCAACATGGGGGGGGCCACCCTGGTGGTTAAGGGGTTAAGTCTCAGCACACTGAAGCTATTGGTAGCCACTGCAGCAGGAGTTCGATCCAGGCCAGGGAGCTTCCCACATGGCACAGCAGACCTCTCCTGTCTCACCCTCTGCTCCCCTCAGCAGTGTATTTCAGTAGATCTGCCCATCCTGCTCCCCAGTCTATCTCTGGTGAATCCTCTCACCTCCCCACACCTCTGGCCTACACCCCAGCTCTTGTATGCATAAATAAATAAAATAAATCTTTGAAAATTTTTAAAAATATTAAAACCTGCAACATGGGCCCAAATCCAAGCTTCTAGTCAAACAGAACCCTCCGCCAACTCTAATGTTCTTAACCTGCTCTCCAGGTGTAGACAGGATTGGAAAACCAAATAGATTTTTCCTCTATCCCTGTTAAACTGTACCCACTGGACTTGGACCTGGACTCCAGCCTCCGGGCATTTGGGGTTCCAATCCTGCCATCCTGCTTGCTGGGATGGTGACCAGGTTCCTGCCCTCATCGATGTCACCAGCCTGCTGTCCACATCATCTTCACCAAGTCACCAATATATACGTTGAGCAGCCAATGGCAGCCCACATAAGAGTCCCCTTAGTGGCACCTTCGCCCAGCCCACATTCCTCTGCAGAGCCTGCAAGACTTCAGTGGGAAGGAAAGAACAATTTCTTGCTGAAACTCAGAGCAACTGTCTTCTGCTACACCACCCCAACTACTTTCCAGTCTGGAAATCCACCAGTAAGGCAGATTAGCTGGGTGGGCTTTTTGGGAATTCACTCAGCTGCTGATGGTCATCTACCTCTTCCTTTTCTAAGTGCCCAAACCATCTTTTTAACAACACACTCCGAAACTTGACCAGGATAGAGGTTAAGTTCACTAACTTATGGTTTGTGGATTTGTTCTCTGTCTGTAAAGATAAAAGTTACCTTCCCCATCTCCCTCCTTTGGACACTGGTCTCATTCTCTGAAAACCAGTGTATGTAGAGATTGCAAACACTGCCACTTTCTAGCTGTTGTTTAACTTCTGTGCCTCAGTTTTGCCACCTGAAAAATGGAGAGCAGTAGAGCCTAGATGAGAAACAGCATGCTTATGAAGATTAATTTATTTCTGCCATACATTTACATCAGGATACACAAAAAGCACTCAAAAAATACTGTTAATATTCTATCACAAAAGTTAGTAGAGTCACAAAGCTGTGGAAGCCTCATCTACAAGTCCCTGTGATGTAGCCTCCCCAAGGATGAAAGCTGAAGTTATTTCAAATGGCTCCATCCCTCTTATGACTGTGTCCCTCCTCCACCGACTGGGCCCTGCTCCTGTGATCTTAACGTACATTCTTGCTCTTGGCCTCAAAGAAAGAGCAAGTCCTCTAGTAACAAACCGCCTACATGATCCCTCTTCTTCCCTTGCTGTAATCTTGGACAGGTGTAATCGCCTCAGTCTTGGGGCTGAAACTGAATCTGACCATGTGCCCTTTGTGTCCTTGGCTCACTAGTGTGCTCCCAGGACCTCTCTCTTCCCTGGAAGCACTCTCTACTGTACCCTTGTAGGAATTTCCTTGTTGGACCCTTCCTGACACTCTTGCCTCCAGCTCTAGGGAAGTTTTTGTCATTTCTCTACATTATTTGCAATCCTCCCTCCGGAGTCCAGAGCCCTTGTCTGACCATCCATTCCCTGTTCAGGGAACATTCCCTGAACACCAAGAGTTCCCACATGGCTGAGTCCCGCCCCCGCCAGGGTTCTTGGCACTTCCACAGCATCATCCAATTAATTCTTCCTCATTGGGCAGACCTAGATCCAAAGTACCTGTCTGCCTCACTGCTTCCTGAACCTTCTGAAATCGCCCATGAGACAAGATGTTCTTAGCTAAATAGGACTCCTGGTACCTGTCTGAGGGCTAAAGCTCTCATCATTTCTGAACTTTATTCCTGGAGGCAGTTTGGGGAACCACAGTGAGAGCATCATTCCTATCCTCTTGTTGGACAGTAATAGTGTCCTCCTAATGACCACTGCTCTCCTCTTTCACTCAGCCATCCCTGGAAAAGGAGACCTGTTCATTCTTGACTGCAAGGGCCCTGCTAATTTGGAAGTTTGGTGCAATGAGATTTTGATGAGAAGGTGGGGAAAAAAGGTCAGGTCTAGCAGAAGCCTTGAGAACAGTGTGGTGGCAGCAGGGTCACCAAGGATAACTCTGTCAAGGCTGCCAACACTGGCCACACCTGTCCACAGAGCAGAGGAAAAGTGGGTAGGAGACTGGGGACAGGACTGAGCCAGAAAAAGCCCTGGTCTCCCAGCCTGCAGGAGCCCAGCAGGCATCTCTGGCATGGGGGAGGAGAAAAGAAACAGGACTGGCTCCATCCAGGTCAAAACTCAGCTGCCCAGCAAATCTGCCAGTCACTATCCCTCTTAAAGAAGATCTCCTGGCAGCAGTCTTTCTGCCTACTTGTGCCTATGCAGATGCTCTTTTTCACCAACTCTCTGTCCCTCTGCATGGCCTTCCTGCCTGCCCATGACCTGTACCATGCCGGGACTTCTCTTCACTGACCTCCTTCAGCAGAGGCAGCTCTCCTCAGGGCTGTCCGCCTGTGACTGTGCAGGCCTCTCTCTCAGTACCTGTCCCTTTTCGGACAGCCCTTTCTGCCCATTCACATCTATGCAAATGTCCCTTATTCTCTCCCTTTTGTAATAAACATACCCCTTTGGATATAACTTTTAAAAAAAAAGATCTCCAAGCATCATTTCACTTGAGATTTGTGATCTTGAAAATGGCAGGGAATATATGATCAAATTCATTTTACAGAAGAGAAAGCAGAAGCAGTAAGTTGCCTTAAATCATTCAGTGCCTCGTAGGTTGGACAAGCACCCAGGCCCACAAACTTTCCAGGAACCTAGGAGACCTCTCCATGAACAAGGGCAATGGTACTCCCTGTGAGTTTATGGAACCAGCCACACAAGTACCACTGCGGGGAGGGGGGTGGAGGGAGTTTGTTCATAGGGTACCTGAGCCCCAGAAGAATGACAGACAGTAAGGGCAGGGGCCCCTTACCTGGAGGGAGACTCAAGGTCAGCACGGCTGAGGATGCGGTGCTGCTGAGGGCTGTAAAGCCACTGGAAGGCTGTCAGCGTCCTCTCCTCGATGCGGAACCGCCCTTCCTGTACGTACCTGTGGGCAGGACAGGGGAGAGTGAGGAGGAGTGTCTGGAGAGCTCTTTGCGGAGTTGGCCTGCATAAAAAAAAAGATAGATGAAGGGCACCTGTCCCCAAGTGACCTCCATGCTCATCTGCCAGAAAACCCTGTTTCCAGAGAGTCACAGTTAAATTCCCTGAAAGGATGCAGCTACAGGAAGTATGTTTCAACTCAATAGATGGAAAGCTTTCTAAAAATTACTTGCCTAAAGCTTGAAGGAGTCTCGTGGAAGGGGTGAGTTCTCTGTCATTGGAAATATGTAAGCAGATAGTGGGAAGGGGATTCAAACATCAGATGAAGGTCCATTCTCCAAGTCCCTGTGGGACTGAATACTGGACTTCTTGACTTCACAGCCCAAGAAGGGCTGCTCTGGAGTGGGGTCATGAGTCAGATGTCATGATTAGGGCTTCCTGAAGTGTCCCTCACAGGATCCCAGTCACCTTCCAAAGAGACAGTCACCCTGGAGTAAATGATCAGGGAAACCGGACTTCCAGTGAACACAAAAGGACCCCTCCCACTCTGGCCACCTCTTCTGGTTAGAACCACAAATCCATTCATTAATTCAATTTTCACTGAGTGCCTAGAATGATGAGCCAATGAGAGATATAATCCCTACCCTTCCAGAGTTTACAGTTTTGTGGGAAGAGAAACCATCAAACAATCACATGCACGAACACTGCATTCAAAACAGGCCCCCTCTGCATTACCAGTGGGAGTGTCAATTGACACAACCCCCTCTGCAGACAAACTGATGTCTGTCTAAATTACAAATGTAGTTCCCTGTAGCCCAGCCACCCCTTTTCAGAGAGTTTATCTACAGATCTTAGCCTAGGGACAAGGTTATCAATGACACTGTTTAAAATAGCAAAAGGAGCCTCCCTGGTGGCACAGGGGTTAAGTCCCAGCACATTGAAGCAACTGGCAGCCACTGCGGCCTGAGTTTGATCCCAGCCAGGGCGCTGACCCACATGGCTCGGCAGACCTCTCCTGTCTCACCCATGGCTCCCCTCAGCAGTGTGTTTCAGTAGATCCACCTGTTCTGCTCCCCACTCTGTCTCTGGTGGATCTTTTCACCTCTGGCCTGCACTCCAGTTCTTGTGTGCATAAATAAATATTTTTTAAAAAATAAAATAGGGCATCCCTGGTGTGCAATGGGTTAAGCACATCACTATGAAGCTATCCAGAGCCACTGCAGCAAGAGTTCGATACCTGGCCAAGGAGACTCCTATATGGCGCAGCAGACCTCTCCTGTCTGGCCCGCTGCTCCCCTCAGCAGTGTACTTCAGTCGATTTGCCTGTTCTGCTCCCCACTCTGTCTCTGGTGAATCCTCATCCTCTCACCACTCTGCACCTCTGGTCTACACCCCAGCTTGTATGCATAAATAAATAAATCTTTTTTTTAAAGATTTATTTTTTATTTTATACATACAAGCTGGGGTACAGGCCAGAGGCGTGGGGCGGCGAGAGGGATCACCAGAGATGGAGTGGGTAGCAGAACAGGCAGATCAGAAATACACTGCTGAGGGGAGCAGCGGGCAAGGCAGGAGAGGTCTGCCGCGCCATGTGGGATTCTCCCCGGCCGGGCGTTGAACTCGCGTCGCCACTGCCAACAGCTCCACAGCGCAGCGCTTAACTGCTGCGCCACCAGGGAGGCCCATAAATAAATAAATCTTTAAAAAATAATAAAATAGCAAAAGACTGGGAACAACCCACATACCCATCAGTAGGGAACTGGTTAAATAAATTATGTTACACCCGTATAGTAAAACAGTGAGAAACCATTTTAAAAATGCTGTAAATGTGGGGTTCCCTGTGTGTAATCATGCAAAGATTTCTAAGATATGTTGTTAAGAGAAAAAAAAAACAAGTGTAAAAAGAGCAGTGTGTATAATTTATGTTAGGGGTGGTGGAAGGAATACAGTATGAATTCAAATTTGCTTATCTTTACTATAGAAACCCTGAAGACACAAAAGCTAATAAAAGTAGTTACCTAGGTGAAGGGAAGGAGGAACTTGGTAAATGGATGCATGAGAGAGTGATTCTTTAACAATGTATCTTTTCATACAGGAGAGGTATTATCTCTCCCAAATGTTTAATGTGTGTGTGTGTGTGTGTGTGTGTGTGTGTGTGTGTGTGTGTGTGTGTGTATGAACTTACAAACTGCATGAAGTTCTAAGATAAAAATATGCAGCTGCTCTGATGTTGCAGGGCAGGGAATTCACAATATCTACTAGGGGAGGAAATTTCCAAGAAGGCAGGGTTGCTGGAGAGCAGAGCAGGGTGCCCCTGTGGCCTCTCAACCAGAGCACTGTCCCCTGTCACTTCATTGTCCCAAGCACGGCTTGATAGACATTTCAAGGTCACCCCACTGCTGGGTAGGAACTGGCAGGGCTCTTATAGGGGTCCAGGTTAGGCAGAGGTGGCTAGTCTGGGAGGATGGTGCTGGAGAAGGAGAGAAATGGGAAGACTCTCAAAGAACTAAGGAAGTAGCATTTGGCTAGACCTGGCAACAGACGGGACTTGGATGAGAGGGAGGCTGACAGCAAAGTTTTTCCCAAGGGGCCTCCTTGGTGGTGCAGGGGTTAAAGAATCAGCACTATCAAGCTATGACCAGCCACTGCAGCAGGAGTTCTATCCCTGGCCAGGGTGCTGACCCACATGGCACAGCAGACCTCTCCTGCCTCACCTGCTGCTCCCCTTAGCGATGTATTTCAATGGATCCACCTCTTCTGCTCCCCGCTCTGTCTCTAGTGAACCCTCTCAATCCACCACCCCCACACCTCTGGTCTACATCCCAGTTCTTATATGCATAAATAAATAAAACACATCTTTTTTTAAAAGTTTTTCCTAAGTTCCTAGTTTGTGCTGATAGCTGACTGCAGTGCCACTCGCGCAGCTTTGGGAGGGAAGATCATGACTCTGGTTTGGGTCACTACGTCCTCTGTGATGAGCTTACTGTCCCAGGATGACTCCCCTCCTATAAAACCTAACTCAAGGCTTGGCTCCACCAGGAAGCCTACCCTGATCAATTCCATCCTATTCTGATGACAAGTTTTCATGCCTTTCCCCGTCCTTGGGGTCCTCAGGACTCAGCCCCAAATGACATGTCATGGGAAAATCAGCTACATCTTGTATCAACAGCATCTTAGGAAGACAGCCAATTTCCCCATTGTTTCGTTCACGTGTATTAACCTGGACTCTTGATCTAAACACAACTCTGTTAATCTCAGTAGAACAGAGATACACATGGTATGTGTCCCCGGACTTCTGGTGTCATTAGTCTTACACAAGAAAGGCCACAAGTACTAATCAGGGCCTAAGAAAACCCCTGTTGGAGTGGTAGGTGTGACTCCTCGACCACGTGCCCCATCCACCAGCTTCAGCACCAGGGACCCCTGCTTGTGAGTAAGTTGCCCTTAATAAGCCTTAAGTGTAATTAATGGACTTGCCTGCTTCATTCTTTGGACTCAAATTACCTTCTCAGCTTGAGGGAACTGATTCATTCCCACAGCAACACTCTCCCTCACTCCTGCCATCTCTGTGGGAGAAACTGCTAACACCAGTTGCCTCCAAGGACGGAAACGAAGTGACTGGGAAGCATTGTATCTGCTGTAGTGCTGTTTTAATTTGATGTGAAATTACTGTTTTCAAAAAGTAAACCTTTTAATTTCTTTAAAGATTTATTTTTTTAAGGTTTATTTATTTATGCATACAAGAGCTGGGGTATAGGCCAGAGGTGTGGGGGGGGTGGGTAAGAGGATTCACCAGAGACAAGGTGAGGAGCAGAACAGGTGGGTCCACTGAAATACACTGTTGAGGGGAGCAGTGGGCGAGACAGGAGAGGTCTGCTGTGCCATGTGGGTCAGCTCGCTGGCCAGGGATCGAACTTGTGCTGCAGTGGCTGTGGATAGCTTCATAGGCTGAGACTTAACCTCCTGCACTACCAGGGAGGCCCTAAATCTTTTAATTTTTATTTAGGAACTCTGCTAATCATGAAGTCTTAGGTCTTTAGGACCAGAAACGATGCCAAAATATTCCTTACCTAGTCTGAAGCTTTATTTTAGATGAGGACGTGAGGCACAGAGCAGACAGGGGGATTGCCCAAAGATGCTGGCAGAGCCATGGCCTGAGAGTGATGTCCCCTTAGCCCCAGGATGACAGCTCACAATAGGGTGTTCTTGCCCCCACCAGGCATTCATAGGTCCCAGTTTGAGGGGGGAGTAGGTGCACTCAGGATCCATCCCCACCCCACCTCTCCTCACCCATCACTCACTCCTGCCTCTGTGCAGAATGTAAACAGCCTTAGCTGCAAGCACCCATCTCCCTTCATCCTCATCTCCCAGAGGCATGTAGAAGGGACTGTCCTCCACTCTGTAGGCACTTTGACCTGGACTCGACTTACCAGGTGTAGGTGAGGGATTTACAAATCACTCTTCTATAATAATAGCCACCTTGAAGGAGATGGTTCTCGCCACATGGTCTTTTTGCCTGTCCTCCCCACCACTCTCACCAGCCTTCACTTCTTATCAGTCTTACATAATTCACTGATGACAGACAAACCCACTTTCTACATTCTCAGTCTCACTTCAAATCCCTTGCAACTGGTTGATCCCATTTTAGAGAGGAGGAAGAGGGAAGTGAACCTGCACTAGGTCACACATGCAGGAAGCAGGAGAGGGTGGCCTTCCTTGCACATTCAGGTGCTGGCACCCAATTTTCTCCTAACCAGTCCCCTACACACACACCCTCCTCAGCACCAGCCCCCACTTCCCCACATAGATCTTGTCAGCTCCTCCCCTACCAAAAAAGGTTAGTGTCTTCCCACTGCATATCAAATATTACACAAATTGCTCACTTTAGATGTCTAATACTTCCCCACTCTGTTCCCTTACAGATTTTCCCACCATTACATATGGCCACCCCCTCGCCATTCATGTGTTTAGACCCAGCATTCTTGTTCTGTTTATTCTTCTCCAAATTGTACTCCTTTTCTGACCCTGGAGCCTTTGCTCAGTCTGTGCTGAGCTGAACTGCACTCTCCATCTCCACCCAAACCTGCCACCTGGCTCCAACAGTTAAACCACATTCTCTAAGAATCTGTACCCAACCCCCCCGCCACAATCCAGGTCGGCTCCAAAGTTCTGGGGCTGCTTTGCTTAACCTTGCTCACAACATTACTCCCTGCCCCACTGTGCATGAGTTATTTATGTTCCAGTCTATCTCCCAGCGAGAGTGCAAAGACTGTGTATCACCTACTCTGAAATCCCTACAACATCTCATGCAGCCCTCTGGTCAACTGAGCTAGCCTGCCATAAAAATCACAAAGCAATGGCGATCAAGTCACTGCATCCTTGAAAATCCTCTTTCACAGAATGCTCTCATACAGATTATCTCCATTAATTAACCCAGTTGATTGACTTAATAAGTATATTTGCTGAAGTGAACCACGTGAAATATAAGGAAAAACAGAACACAACCCATCTCCAAATGTCTTTCTTATTAGTCTGCCATCTACCTGAGATTCCATTGAACAGTATACTGAAGGCAATTAAATACTGCAGAGGGTCAACCTTGTAAGCCACTATCAGTCATTAAAACTCTAGCAAGAATAAGCTTCTCAGAATATATCTAGAAGAGAAGGTATCCAGAGATCTGAGCATAGTCAGAGGCATTTTGAAGGGAATGAACAATAGGAGTTGCTCACAAAAACAGGTCTCAGTTTCTGGGAGACACCTCCAGGATGCACCAAAAGAGAGAAGGCACTTTACAGGGTACACCTATTTTTCCACTGAATGCTGGGGTAGGTCAGACAAGCACTGAAAATTTAACCTTGAAGACAACATGTGAAGTGAAAGAAGTCAGTCATATGAGACAACATACACAGGGCCTCCCTGGAGGCACAAGGGGTTAAGTCTCAGCACTATGAAGCTATCTGCAGCCACTACAGCACAAGTTCAATCCCCAGCCAGGGAGCTTCCCCCATGGTGCAGCAAACCTCTCCTGTGTTGCCCGCTGCTCCCCTCAGTAGTGTATTTCAGTCAATCTGCCTGTTCTACTCCCCACTCTGTCTCTGGTGAATCCTCTCACCACCACCACCACCACCCCACACACACACACACATCTCTGGCCTCCACCCCAGCGTGTATACATAAATAAAATAAATCTTGTAAAAAATTGATTATGGGCCTCCCTCACCAGGGTTAAGCAGGGCACTTAAGTGCAACGGGTTAAGTGCAGCACTACGAAGCTATCCAGAGCCAATAAGCAAGAGTTCGATGCCCAGCCGGGGAGATTCCCACATGGCGCAGCAGACCCGTCCTGCCTCTCCTGCTGCTCCCCTCAGCAGTGTACTTCAGTCGATCTGCCTGTTCAGCTCCCCACTCTGTCTCTGGTGAACCCTCTCACCACCCCTCACCTCTGGCCTACACCCCAGCTTGTATGCATAAATAAATAAATCTTTTAAAAATGGATTATGGTGATGATTGCACAGCTCTAGAAATACACTAGAAAATACTGAATTTTACAGTTTAAAAGGGTGCGTTGTATGTGACTTCTATTTCAATAAAACTGTTATTTCAAAAATAAATATTATTGTATCTCGATGAGAAGATGTGTGTAAGTTGAATCAATTTTGGTTTCAAAAAATATATACATCAAACCACCATGCTGTATAACTTAAACTTATACAGTGATATATATAAATTATTTCTGAATAAAACTGGAAGGGGAGGAGAAAAAGAAATAAACAAATATCCATGAGTGCATACTGATATAAATAAATGATTGAATAAATAAATGGGGGGAAGAGACAAATCGCCACTCCAGAAAAAATACAAACAATATACATAAATGCTTTACCCTCAAGGAGGTAGACCAGAACTCAACTCTACTTATGTGGGCTTCACAAAACAACTTTTTTCCAAAGAGCACACTATGGAAAGGGGACGGAGAAGTAACTTTGGAGTAGAGAAATGGGACAAACACTACCTCATCAGTGGTCAAGGCCAACATGAACAGTGATAATTCATGCTGATAGTTCGTGATGAAAATGGCACTCTCACCCCCCCCACCTCTGGCTTACACCCCAGTCCATAAATAAATAAAATAAATCTTTTTTAAAATGGCGTTCTCTCCCCAGTTTCTTCCCAAAACTCATAACCCTCCTCTACTCATGAGAAAAACATCAGATAAATTACAATTGAAAGAGAGTCTATGGGGCCTCCCTGGTGGCGCAGGGGTTTAAAGTCTCAGTGCTATCAAGATATCACCAGTCAAAAATAGGCAGAAGAGCTCAAAAGGCACTTCTCCAAAGAAGAAAAGCAAATGGCCAACAGATACATGAAAAAATGCTCAACATCACTTATAATCAAGGAAATGCAAATCAAAACCACTATGAGATACCACCTCACACCTGGGAGGATGGTACACATTAAAAATACAGGCAACAACAAATGCTGGAAAGGATGTGGAGAAAAAGGAACTCTTCTACACTGCTGGTGGGAATGTGAACTGGTCCAGCCACTATGGAAAGCTGTATGGCGATTCCTCAAACTGCTAAACATGGAGCTTCCATACGACCCAGCAATCCCACTTTTGGGAATTTACCCAAAGGATACAAAAACA
>PVIJ01018262.1:0-26841 GCA_004024925.1 Scalopus aquaticus | reverse complement strand
GGGGGGGGGGGGGGGGGGGGAGAGGAAGGAGCCGGAGGGAGGGAAGTGAAAGGGCACAAAATGGAATAGAAAAGAACACAAGGGACCATGGAGATGGATCACGGGTGAATTGGTGGTGGGCTACCCAAGGGGAATGCAAAATGTAAAAGACATAAATAACAATAAAAATATATATTAAAAAAAAAAGACATAAATAACAATAAAAATATATATTAAAAAAAAAAGAATGAAGATCTCAGACATCAATAAAGAATGACTAGTACTAAACAATGCTGTTTTGCAATTAGCACTTTGCAAACAGATGAGCATGAATTAAAAAGATTCTTGAACTTCAAAATTTCTTAAAATGTAAGAGAAAATCCTAGCAGCAGAGTGCTGAAAATCTAAATTAAATGAAACTCAGAATTGAAGAATAATTAATGCTGGAATTGCAATGGGGTAATAAAGAGTCTGGAAAAGCACCTCATCTCAGAGGAATACAGGTGTTGGAAGTAGGGTTCACTTCTATCAGTATATCACAGTTAAGTACATTCAAACATGACTGATGAAGACTGCAGTTTAATATGGACATCTAAAACGGTAAGTTTATCTTCTTTCCCATCTAGATCCTTCTGCTAAGATTACTATAATAGTGGAAGAAACCAAATACAACAGTACAGAACAGGAGAAAAATCATCACCAAGAAACAATTCCAGGGCCTCCCTGGTGGTGCAATGGGTTAAGTCTCAGCACTATAAGGCTATCTGCTGCCACTGCAGCACGAGTTCGATCTGCAGTCAGAGAGCTTTCCATTTGGCGCAGCAGGCCTCGCCCAATGCTCTCCTCAGCAGTGTACTTCAGTAGCTCTGCCTGTTCTGCCTCCCAATCTGTCTCTGGTGAATCCTCTCACCACCCCACACCTCTGGTCTGAACCCCAGTTCTTGTATGCATAAATTTAAAAAATCTTAAAAAAAAATGATTTCTAGAAAAAATAAAGAAAAGGCTTAGAGTGTGAAGAATCCTGGCTAGCATATTAGGACTTGAAAATATCTTATGTTGAGGGCAGAAATGGAATTTCTTCAGACAAAATGACCAAGAAAAGATCCTTATTAAAATAACTCCTAAACAATGTACTTTAGGCAGAAAGAAAATGATTACACATGGAAGAAAGTTACAAGAAGAAAATAATATGCAGCTGTTGACCAAAACTAGGAAGGCAGAAGAGAAGGAAAATAGATAAGCAAAAGTAGTATGCCATCTTTAAATCTCAATGTAGTTCCTAACAGTTCGCCTTTCCTAAAATTTAATTCCAAGACA
Organism: Scalopus aquaticus; assembly: GCA_004024925.1. Classification (NCBI taxonomy): domain Eukaryota; kingdom Metazoa; phylum Chordata; class Mammalia; order Eulipotyphla; family Talpidae; genus Scalopus; species Scalopus aquaticus. Next base: position 25,545 of record PVIJ01018262.1, on the reverse strand, counting down.
AGTTAAGAAAATAGATGTGTTCTCAAAGAGGCGTTCAGTGCAAAGAATAACAGGATAGCCTATAAAAAGGAAAGGTGAATCCTAAAAATCAGTCATAAAAAAGCAGGCAGCAAAGTAAAAGATAAAGGTACCAAAAGGAAGATGACAAGAACTGGGAGAAAAGTAGACATAACACTAATATATTTATTAACCATTCATATTCAAGTATTTATAGCACAGAGGTTAAGAACATGTATTTTCATACCAGATTTATAAAACTTGATTACTTGCGCCAACTTCGCTATTCTCTTAGCTATAAAATTGAAACAATAGTTCCTGTCTCAGTTACTATGAAATGCTTTCTTCAAACAAGTTACCAGGAAAAGTTCAGGAAAATAAAAAAAAAAAAAAATCACACTATATCCACATTAGGTTTCCAATTATAATTCAAATTACAATTGTCCTTTTTTGAGAACAAGAATATGGAAAAAAAACTAACAAATAAGCACAATTAAGTCTAATCTATATACATAGCAGTAATTACGCTAAATATATTACATAGACCTCACTGATAATGGTAAAAGTTACATATATATGACGGAAAGTACTAATAGCCAAAACTTAATTTGCAACATTTCTACTTTATATTATTTATAAGCTGACTCATCAACTGTCTCTACAAATTCTCCTCACACAATCCTTTCCATATATTTGAAAGAGTCTAAGTTAAGTTCAAATAGTATGTAAATGTCAACTTCACTTTCTCCAGTTACTTTCTCAATTGGCTGTGTTTCCTTATTATTTCCTTATGTCCTCACAAACTGCGATCTAATAATAACTGAGGCTTTAAATATCTCGCTGTCAGGCCTCCCTGGTGGCCTACGGTTAAGTCTCAGCACTATCACCCCAACTGTCTGAGTTCGATCCTAGATCCTAGGCCAAGAAGCTAACCCACATGGCCCAGCAGACCTGTCCTGTCTCGCCCACTGCACCCCTTAGCAGTATGTTTCAGTAAATCCACCTATTCTGCTCTCCACTCTGTCTCTGGTGAATCTTCTCACCGGCCTCACTCTGACCTACACCCCTGTGAAAAATAAAATCTTTAACAAAATTAAAATAATCATCCCTTTCTTTTTATTCATTCCCTCCTGATATCTATGAATAATTACCTTCTGATATCTATGAATAATTACCTTCTAGTCTTTAAATACAAAGTCAATGGTGATGGGGATGTGGCTCAATTTTTTGAGGAAAGCTTAGAATTAAAATACTGCCACATAAAATACAAAGTAAATTAGGTACATGTACAATTCATAGCTGACATCGTTATTCCTTGTCCTCTTTTTCTTTCTCAGTATTACCCACATAGCTGTCTCCTATATATATATGCATTCTCTGATTCTGTCACTTATTGCTTTAATCTCTATCACTTAAAAATTCCTTCTTTCACCTTTTAATAAATGTTTTAGAATATCCCTCTTACTGAATCTGAACACAATACGCTAACACTTAAACACCTGTAACATGTTCATGGATTTTACACAGTAAACAATTTAATATTAGTAACACTTTTCTCATTAGGATTACTGTGCTCACTCTGATCTCACATAAGAAAATTCACTTAGAGGAATTAAATAATCTGCCCAAAGTCTAAGTAATCAGTAAGTTAAAAAGCTCTAATGTTAGGAAACAGATCTGATTCCAAAGTCAATGTACTTAACCATTATATTACCTAGTGAGGAAAATGAAAATTAAAGTATACTGCTAGGCCAGGCAATTAAAAACTTTTACTATTCTCCAAAATACTAAAAATAAGCCTTTATTGAATGGTTACAATAGAATGACATGCTTTTAAGTGTGCACAACCAAGTGATGTCCTTTATCATCACATTAATGCCAGTTACTACTGCAGTTCCTTCATTATCTCAACACAAGAGGCAGCTTTGTTTTGTTTTTTCTCTTGTTGTTTTTACCTTTTTTTCATAGAACTGGGGTGTAGGCCAAAGTTGTTGGGAGTGGGGGGAGGAGGAGAGAAGATTCACCAGAGAGAAGGTGGGAGAGCGGAATAGGTGGATCTACTGAAATACACTGTTAAGTGGAGCAGAGCAGCAGACAAGACAGGACAGGTCTGATGTACCATATGTGGGTTACCTCCCTGGCCAGGGATTGAACTCAGACTATAGTGGTGACAGCACTGAGACTTCACCCCTAGGGAACTAGGGAGCCCCGTAAGAGTCATTTTTGTTCAAAAGCATATAGCCATGTGAAGGATAAATGACATTTGAAATAAACTTTCACACTAATTTAAAGAGGAGTTTAGTCACATTAAGACACAATAATATACAAATATCAAACTTTAAAGAATACATATATAACAGCAATTACATGAAATTACTTTTTAAGTGCTAATTTTAACATAAAAAGTTTAAGATTTTTTTTTTATATAGACTGAAGCTGTTTGAATTTTGCTGGTGTTGAATTTTCTTTAATGTACAAATCTGATTTGCAGTATAAATTTTATTCAAATGTGTTTTACTAACTTATAATTGATGTTAATAGTAGGGGTACAGTAGGGGCATATTTTCTTTAACAAGGTCCCCTACATTACTCATATGAAGAAAAGCAGGTTTAAAGAGATATATTTCTAAATAAAACAAACTTGGGCCTTCCTGGTGGCACAGCGGTTAAGCGCTGCGATGTAGAGCTGTCGGCAGCAGCACCACAAGTTCGACGCCCAGCCAGGGAGAGTCCACATGGCACGGCTGACTTCTGCCTCGCCCACTGCTCCCCTCAGCAGTGTATTTCTGATCTGCCTGTTCTGCACCCTACTCTGTCTCTGGTGAACCCTCTCACCGCCCCATGCCTCTGGCCTGTACCCCAGCTTGTATGCATAAATAAATAAATCTTTAATAAAATAAATAAATAAAACTTAAAATAAGAACAACTATATGATGAACAAGTATCATGACAAAATAAAAATTTACTGGTCAGGTTGTCTAGTCAAGTCCAATTAGTTTTCCCTTCTCAACTTTGAACACACGTTGCAGTATCTTTTTCTTGTTATAATTTTAACTGTTTCATACAAGGCAGACAAATGAAAATTGAAGTCATTTCAATATATATAATCCACCGAAAAAATGCCTTTACAAATAATTCAATAAACATTACTCCCTTTCTCAATTCTATTTGCAAAGTTACTTTTAATAAGTTTTCATGATAACCTAACTCGTCTTAATGCAATTATGTTACTTAATTTGTATTCTTCAGGCTAATGTCCCTGGAATTCTAGTGAAAACCACCCATCTTTAAGAGCTGGTTTCCAATTTGCTTTGATTTGAAAGCTAATCAAAATTATTAAAAATAAATCTTGATACTGTTAAGTAAAATATCAAAGATGAGCAAAAATCAGGGAAGTTCCTCAAGTTATCAAAGAATAGACAATATAAATGCTATGTTGAAGCAAGACACTGCTTTACTACAAGTGACTCAAGTTCTTTACTATTTAGTATCTTACATACTAAATGTTAGGATGTCAAAAATTATTGCTGATATATAGTGTCACTGACAAAATACAGCGAGGAGAACTTTGAAAATAGACAAGTCAAAACTAGCATTAATCATGCCTCAAACTTCCTTAAAATGAAACCATCATTTTCTATTACTACATAAATATGCTAATAAACCACCCACACAATTAAATTATTTTTAAATCCTCATAGGTACACTAAAATACCATAAATCCTTGGTTCAGTTTTAAATTATTAAGGACATGAAAAAGAGAAGATTTTATGATATCAAACAGTGATCCTGATTAAGATCAAAACATTGAAGAAGTGACAAATAAAAACTCTGCATGAAGGTGTTTTCAATAAAGCTTATAAAATTCTAAGTAGAAATTAAATTTATGTAACTACATTTTAAATAGCTTAATTACTTTCCTTCAAGGTAATTTTTTAACTGGGCATTATGTTTAGACTCTCAATCTACAAAAGGATAGTTTCAGGGACAACCTTTTTTTGATACATATTACATTTCCATTATTAAGTTTTTACTTACCTGGAAAGAAGCAGCACTAGAAAAGTTCTATTGCAGTCTTTCCTAAAATTCTCTCATGTCTTCCTCAGGAACATAGCTATTCTAAATGTTATAATGGGAAGACAATATTTGGGAACCCAGGGGTAAAGTGAAAAGGAATAGCGAAGTGTAACACAATGAAAGTTAAATTGTATTCCTAGTGGGAAGTACTGGGAATTTAACAATTAACCAACCACGATTAACCATTTTTTTTCTAATGCAAACATACTTATTAGTTTACCTAAGACACAGTAAAGAGTACATTCTTCTTTTAAACATCTTTCAACTAGTGTTCAAAATTCTTAGACCAACTCTGAAACAGCAGAACCAAAATCTTTGTATTAATACACTTTATTTTCATTATTTCCAAAAATGTATTTGCTCTTAAATCATTTCTATTATTAAATTAACCTAGGATGAGTACCAATATTATCTATAGGTAGTTTTATATGACAAATGCTCACTGACATTCTTGATTTTTTAATTTACTTTCATTCTAATAAAATCCAAACTATTCCTAATTTCTTAGAGATTCTATTTAACACCTTCCAGGTGGTTCTATATTCTTATGCAATCAGTTGTTCCCAGAAAAACTGAATAATAAGGAAACATACCTAAGAGAGGAGCTTGGGAGATTTTTTTGGTTGGGTATGTGTGTGTCTGGGCGTGTAGGCCTGGGGAGAGTGGTAGAAATACTAATTTGCAATACAGAAAAAACAATGCCATTCACATGGTTCTAACAAAAATGTCTGACAACCCCCACCCCCACCCTCAAAAGGCCCTTTAAATAAATCGGGAGAGCAAAATAAAACAAAATAATTCCCCAGAGTATCACCCCATAAATACAATAAAGAACAGCACAGGAAGTGGCAAAGTTTAAAATAATGCCTTTATTGTTAGGACTAGTATGCTGTCATAAGCCACAATCCTTTTGTTTTGATTACGTTGTTGATTTTTCAATAGAAAAATACAATTGAACATATGTACAAGTTCCAAAGTAGATAGAGCACCACCAAATTTGGTATCAAATAATAAAATATATTTTTCAAATATCAAATCTTGTTTTTAATATTTCCATTATTTTAAACTTCACTTGAATCTTTAAAAAGCTGTCTAATTTGTACTACATGAATGAGTTTAATCTTCTGTAAGATACTATCAAATTAAACTCAACAGTTTTAAAGAAAAGGGAGTCAATGACAGAAAAATTACTAAGTTTTTAACAATCAAAACAGCAAACAATTTCAAATATAGACTAGTCCCATAGGCAATTTTGAGTCACTATGATTAGAGTACTTATTTCCAGTTAGCTAAATTTTCAAGTTTGTACAACTAAAAATTTAAATTGAGTTCTTTGCTTATTATCAGGCTGCTCTTAAAATGACATTAAATGATTACATTAACTTACAATCATTTTCATAAATCTCATCTGCATATACATAATGGTACTAACATGTACAGATCAATTATTTCATTAAATACTTATTTTACCCCCAATATCTAGTTAATAAAAAGTATATATTACCTTCTTTTTGGTAGCTTAATAATCAAAACAGATATTTAAAAGATGAGGTTTAATTCTAGCCTACTACTTATTTTAAATAAAACACAAAAAAGGTGAAACTTACAAAAAGCATTTCATACCCCTCAAAAATAGATCCAAAATTACTTACCCCATACACCTGCAGCTAAAGATTTATTCTGATTTGGTTCTCTCTCATATTCGGGATTTAAAGATGGCTAAAAGAAAATTGTAATAAAAACAGATGTTTACTTCTCACATTTTAAATAAATCCTTCAAAAGCAATCTCAAAAGCAGAACATTCCTCAACTCTTCTATTAGGTTTTCATTGCTAGATACTTACTTTAGTTATTAACACACTCATTCTCAAAGGTAAATGCAAAATTTTATTCTAACAAATGATCCTCAGGCTATTAGAGTTGAACTCTGAATGTATACCCTGAAGCTAACCTTAGTTAAAATGCTTGCTCACTAGAATCCTCAATTTTCAAAATTACATCAATAATTCCCATATTATCAATTAATACAGCCTGACTTAAAGCAGGTACTTTATACATGTTGAATAAAATTGAACCTGATATAAATATTTTAATTACCTGTAAGTATATCATTAACATTCCACTGAGAATATTCATGCACATCACTATGATTTCTTGATACAAACTAGGAAAGGCCAAGATGATTTTGGTGGAAGTTACACATGCCTTTTTAGAAACAGAGTATTAGAAATTACACTATAGGTCTATTTTTGAGTCTAGGATTATTATTGCTGATATAAAGATGTTATTCTATAAAGAATAATACGACGTAAGTTTGGCATAAGTTGTCAAAAAAAAAAAAAGACCACACTGTTAGTGTTAAAAACAGGTAGATGGGGAGAGGGATTTAAAGGAGGGAAATTATGAACAAAAAGGCCTCACAAAAAATCAGGGCTGAAAATAACTGTACCTGTAGGTTGTGATCCCTACAGAAAAAAAGCTAAGCGAGTCTGATAAAACTTCATGAAATTGCCTTGATGCTAAAATGGCACTTACAGAAATTTGTATTAGAATTCTAAGAAACTTACAAAATCCTCAGCCTCAAACTGTTTGCGTTCTCTCTTTTCTTCTTTTCTCCCAGTTTCATTGTCAGGTATGTTGTTTTCATGTAGTCCTTGGCTTTTACCAGAATGGAAAATACTGCTACGAGAACGGGAACTTCCACCATGGTATCCCCCTCGATGATTTATGTTTTCAGTACCATTTCTTCCATGTGTACGCCAACCATTTTTTTCTTTCCTTCCAAAGTTACCTTTATTTGATGAAGACAAGGTGTTACAAATTCAAAAAAGATAGCTAATACTTAAAGACTGAATCACAAGAAAAGGAACAGGAAGAAAATTTTCCTTAAACTCTAATGTTCCTTAGCAAATTTTACCTCCATTAGGTCGTCCAATACCAGAATCAAAGCCATCTGAAGAATTGTGTCGTCGACGATTCACATCATAACGATTTTCTGTCCATGGAAAGTTCTCAGAATGTTTCTCAAAATTCAGTGATGACTGAAACAAATTGCAAATATACAGGTAAATATATATATATATATATGTATATATATATATATATATATATACATATATATATATCTTAAATATAACTTTAAAAATTAGTAATACTCTGGCCTAAATTATTTCCAGGAATGCTTAAGGGTAAAGAAAGATGTGTGGTTGGTTATTTACTCTACGTTTGGTAACTAGTTTGGTAACTTTCAATATATAAGATTGATACCATTGTTGGTGTTCTTTCTCCTCTAATGGAAATTAAAAAAGCATTCAACACCTATGTCTACTTATACTTGAAAACTTTAAAGGCAAAATGTAACTGTAAGGGAAACAAGAAACAATATTGTTCTTACAATAAAACACAAAATTTTGTATCACATACTACTTGATTTAAATTTTTTGCTATAGTTCAAGGTTTTCTTCGACATCAGAAAATTCTGACAAATGACACTACGGGTCTATTTCAAGCTCTCTAAATTTATTTCCAAACCCCTCCTCTCCAAAGCAAGTATTTTTTTATTATCAAAAGAATGTTTGAAGACTATTAAAAAAATTTAAAAACAAAATGGACGATTATTTACAAAGGTCCTCAATATTAATCCAGTAATCTGCTAAAATCACAATAAAAACTCAAGCATTTTTTTTTTTTTAAAAAGCCTAACATTTCTTGAGTTGTATTTGTGTTACGACTCCCTCCAAGACAAAGAACAGAGTTCCTCGGTTGTGATGAAAACTCACTACACATAACCATATCATCCAACTGGGCCCCTAATGTTGCCCCTCTAGTAGTCAGTTCCCCTAACCCCCAGAATCTTATTCTCATGCCGTTTTCTGTGCTGTGAAAGATAAACATGTCCTAGATCATCTCATGTCATCTGCCAGCAATTAAGAAAACATTCATGGGCTGTCTTGTTAATTTGCAAGTATAGTTAAAAACCCAAGCCCTTTGCAGACCCAAACAGCTTTGATGATGGCAGATACAAGCTTTCTGGAAGAAGAAAGCAAGAAAATCCTGAACCAGTTATTTAAGGAGGTGACTTAGGCCACCTGGAGAATTTACTCAGTTTTCCAGAGCCCCACACATACAGAGAAGAGGAGTCAAATCCAATCAGTTCTTCATAACTTGTTCTGGGTGTGGCTACAATGTGGCACTAATTTCTTCCAGACATTTAACTAACTTTGAACTGACCTGTATGAACTACAGAAGTGCATATTTTATTAAAGATTTTTCACACTAAGTATGCCTGTCTTTGTGTAATACAGATGGCAGAACCTCTTTAAATCGTCAAGTATGGGATCCCAGGATATCCCTCAGTCTGCTAGTAACATACCCTCATATGTTAATGGGGTTAAAATTCAAAGTATTTACCTTTTATTTTTGTTTTAAAGACTTTATTTATTTATGCATACAAGAGCTGGGGTGTAGGCCAGAGGTGTGGTTGGGTGAAAGGATTCACCAGAGACAGAGTAGGGATCAGAACAGGCGGATCTACTGAAGTACACTGCTGAAGGGAGCAGTGGGCAAGGCAGGAGAGATCTGCTGCACCAAGTGGGAAACTGGCTGGGGATCGAACTCATGCTGCAGTGGCTGCTGATAGCTTCGTAGTGCTGAGACAACACTACGCTGCGCCACCAGAGAAGCCCCAATCTTTTATTATTTTTGCTGACCTTCATATAAAGGGTTTTACAAATTGGTATGTAATGATGACTACATCAGATGTTAGCGTGAACAAGGCACAGATGATCTCTATCACTTTACTACACACTTAAATCTTTTTCCAGATTCCTTTTAAAAATTAAGCTTTCTCTCTGATGTCTAGAACATCCAAATTAGTTGACCGCCCCCCCCCCCAAAAAAAAACCAACACTCTACATAGCCAACAAGAAGTTTCGATGAACTTGGCTACCAAACCTACTGAATTTTCTTGACCTTTCTTTGCCTAAAGTATAATAGAACGTGTTTTCAATGCAAGCTGACACTGCTTTTATATTAAAGGGATGTTTTAACACAGTATTGATCATTGCTTTTTAAATGCTGCCATAAATGAAATCAATAAAGCATTACACCGCGATACTCTAGTCATGGAACTCAGAATATCGAATATAAGCAAGATTTATTGACTGTAACAAAATCTCATCTAATGTCTTTATTATTTTTTTTTTGTTTGTTTAAATAAAACGAAAATTCCCCTATTTCCTGCCAACTTACATAGCCTTTTAATACCACATTCCTGGTGCATTCCTTCTTCAAACAATTACTATGAAAGGTTAGGGCCTCCCTGGTGGTACAATGGTTAAGTCTCAGCCTATGAAGCTATCCGCAGCCCCTGCAGCACAAGTTCGATCCCTGGCCAAGGAGATTCCCACATGGCGCAGGAGACCTCTCCTGTCTTGCCCACTGCTCCCCTCAGCAGCGTACTTCAGTCAATCTACCTGTGCTGCTCCCCACTCCGTCTCTGGTGAATCCTCTCACCACCCCACACCTCTGGCCTGCACCCCAGTTCTTGTATGCATAAATCTTTTTTTTTTTTAAAGGTTACTTCAGCATGACTATAAGGATAAGACCAGGAGAAGGAGAAGCATCTAAAGCAAAGGAGATTTCACAATCTGAACTTTTCAGTCCACAACCATTAACAGTATTCCTTCAATAAGAAAAAGTTGCTTTCAAATCAGTAGCAACTAGCATTTTTCGTGGAGGGAAAAACAGAAGATAACAAAAGAAAATACCAGCACACTACATGTACACAACTTCGGTTTTACTTATATTTATGTGTTTACATAAGCATGTAAATTTTTCCTCTGACTTGGTCCCAAACAGTTTAAAAGGCATATAAACAATCAGTTGCAGTTTAAAACTTCACCACATGATGGGGCTAATATCCTACAGAGCTCAGAAAACTAATAATAAAGTGCTGCCTAAAAACATTCCTACCCATAATTCAAGTCTCATATATATAATACTTTCAAAGAACAAATAAAAGACCTGCATTAACTTGAAATAAAGAACTAATAGCAATTAAAGTCTTTCCATTTATTCAGAGTAAGATTTAAAGGTCTCTGGCAAATGACAAGAATTTTGAGAACAGGTGAACAGTGATTCTGAGAGATGAAAAAACACAAAGGTATAAGAAGGTATAAGTCATTACTAAAAGGTGGGTACAGCCTAAGGAAATAATTTCAAATAGTGCTAAGTTAAGAGTTAAGCCATTTTTGGAGATTTAGAGTAAATGAAAATAACCGACAATTTAGAATGGGCAATCCCAATTTTCAAAATCCTCATCATTATTCATGAGGGTCTATAGTCAGATCAAGAGTTAGGTTCTAGAAAGCAGCAAGGATTTCATCACACAACTGTGGTGAAACACAAGTGCCCATCTTAAATTCAGATTAACATCTGAATGAAAACAAAAATTATTCTCAAGTTTCTTAGTGTTTCATAACTAACTTTCTACTGGCTGGTTAATTTTTATCAATCTGCTTTAAAATGAAAACAAGTCTTACACTTATAGCAGAGAACAAGGAAACGATCCAGAAACTCCTGTGTAGCCAATAGACCTAGAGGAGATAAGAACTCACTAAAAGGCTAGATGAGGGCCTCCCTGGTGGTGCAGTGGTTAAGCGCTGAGCTGTGGCGCTGTTAGCAGCAGAGACACGAGTTCAACACCCGGCTGGAGAGATTCCCACATGGCGTGGCAGACCTCTCCTGCCTCGCCCACTGCTCCCTTCAGCAGTGCGTTTCCATCCATCTGCCTGTTCTGCTCCCCCATGCTGTCTCTGGTGAACCCTCTCGCCACCCCACGCCTCTGGCCTGTACCCTAGCTTGTATGCATAAATAAATCTTTTTAAAAAAAAAAAAGGGATAGATGAGAGCGAGCAGCCGAAAAGGAAAAACAAAAAAGGGGGAAAAAGGAAGTAAACTGCAGAGATATAAGTGGAAAAGGGGCAGAGTCCATAACTAAGAAGTGATCTCAGTAACTTAACACTGATCTCCATTCCCTAAATGCCATTTTGCAGTCTATGACATGTTTTAAATAAATTTAAAGAATTCTAAAATGAGTCCTATGGAAAGAGCACATAATAGGAAGTGTATCCTGGATTCTAGTCCACATTTAATCCATTTTAACTATATATTAGTATGATTACACTGGTCAACAGTGAGATCACTAATCTGTAGTATCTTGGTGTGCTGAACATGAATATAATCCTGAAAATTTTTTATTAGCTCTCGTTTTAAAGATATAGCATGTAATTCATTTTATGTTTCACCGTGTAAATTTATCCAGTAGGACTGCAACAACATCCTAAAGCAGCCTAGAATGATGTCATATTGCATTGCATTGCATTGCATAATACCATCATGCGCACATCATCCAGAGTGGATTGCATCATTTTCTTATGCAATGCAATACTACCTCCAGGCAGCTGCTGAAGCAAGCGGATGTCAGCAGTGCACTACAGGAAGCCCTGTCAGAAAGGTCGAGCACTGAAAATATTTCAGACTTTGTGTGAGACAGTTGAAGCTGTGGAACAGCTGGAAGCTACTGTTCTACAGAACTGTTATTTTATCCATTTAGGCACAATACAGTACAGTCATGCCTCCAAAGTGCGTTAACAGCATGGACAATTTCTGCTCTATTTGTGGGGAAGTGACATTTGCCAACCAGAAGTCTCACTTCTCAAGTGAAGAAGGCTTATCATCTTTACTTCGGATGCAAGAATGGTGACCAAGACAAGCCTTGGGCCCGGCATATGTGCTGTGCTACATGTACAACACAGCTTTCACAGTGGTGAAATGGCAAAAGACCATTCATGCCGTTTGCAGTCCCCATGGTGTGGAGAGAGCCAAGCAGCCACAAAAAAGACTGTCACTTCTGCGTGGTTCCTCCTCTTTCCGGCAGAATAATGAAGCAAAAGAAGTCGAGAATAGTCTCCCCAAACATTCCGTCTGCATTGAGATGACCAGTTCAACAACTTGCTGCAGGGTGATGCAAAACAAGCATGGAATGCTTCCGCCTAGTGTCTACAAACTTTCTTGGGAATGTTAGGGCAGAAAACTACAAGGAACTAGTAGAAGACATGCTGATGCAGCATCAGAAACTTGGCTGCAATATGTCTCTAAAGATCCACTTCCTTCATTCCCATCTGGATTTCTTCCCTAAAAACTGTGGTATGGTTAGTGATGAACATGGCGAACGTTTTCATCAAGATATCACCATCAATGCAACAAAGATACCAGGGAAAATGGTCCACACAATGCTGGCTGACTACTGCTAGACACTCCCCAGAGATGCTCCTGAACAGCTGTACAAGAGACAAGCGAAGAAATCTAAGAAGTAGTCTATGACTTGATCTTTTATAGGTATTAACCGTAGGCCTATTACTATTAGCATGCATTTCATGATAGAAACATCAATTTATTACAGATTACAAAAAAAACTAGAGCCAATATTAGAATTTGACTGTCATATTCGTGTTGAGCACATACAAATTGATAGAAAATGACTGATTTTATTTCAGTTATATGACTTTTGTAAAAATTTGTTGACCAGTGTTATCTAATCACTATATATCTAATCACTATACATATACATACATATAACTCCCTTACTTGGTTCTAAGTTTCCTACAAGAAAGGCCCATGTCTGCTTTTACACACACCACTATATATGCTAAATACTGGATCCCTACTCAAAATAGATAGACCAAATGAGAGAATGAATGGGGATTTAATGGATGTGTTCCAGAGCACAGAATACAATATTTGTCTATGTAAAAACAGGCAAATCAATTAACCTTCCAGAGACTCCACCTGTTTAAAATAAGGTCAACTGATCTGATCATAAGATCCATTTTCAAACAATAAAATTCTATTTTCTAGGAGAATTTTGTCACTCCAATGCAGCTTTTTCAATATATTATGGCCAAATTTGTTATGATCTTTATTGGGGAAGAACTTCCCAAATTAAAATTGTTTGGTAAGAGCTGCTTTTAATAAACTATTTTATAAGAACTATCTGTACCCCAAAAGGTATAGGTGAATGCCTTATCATGGTAGACCTCAATTAATAGCCAAGAATTTCTTGACCTAAGGAAAAAATAAAATAGAAGATAAGTATTAGGCAAATACAATGACTCTAATCAACTTCAAGTTGCCTCTCAGTATGCTATATAAATAGATAAGTATTAAACTACTCTTTCAACTAAATGAACATTGTTAATTAAAATAAACATTTTCTAAAATTAGAGTCCTGCTGTGTAACAACTTTGCAAAGTTCTCATCAAACCTGAAATTTCAGTAATGTGGAATTCAAAAATCTTACATGAAAAAGTCGTCTTCCAGTTAGCTGGAAAGACTTCAAAAACCTCTATTTTTTTAAAATATATCATCTTTACAAAATCAAGTAAAGCAAGCTGTCAGAAGAGTAGTGTAAGCAATGGTAAAATGCAAAAGTAATATTCAATATACCTAGCCCATTTGAATTAAGACACATGAAACTTCGATTATTGCAAAAAACAACTCTGAAGTAAATGCTTAGTGTGTTGGTTATTAAAAACTGACTTTATTAAATAAAAACCAACAGGAAATAACAGGGGGTAAAGCAAAAAAATTAAGCCTTCCATTTTAAATATATTTGTGAAGAACATGAAAGAAAGGGGGGGCAGACTAAAAGACAAAAAAGGAAAAGAGATGCAAAAGTACCTTTGTTGATGATGGTGGAGTAGGAAAATTAAGCCAGGCTGGAGCAAAGTCATGCTGCGCCATTTAGGTCCAGTCTCTCCGACTCAGTGAAACAAGGCTTCAACACCTCATGGCAAGTCCCTGTCATAAAAATGGAAGGAATTAAACATGTAGCTCCTGACCAATATTATCTTTGATTCCATTTATAATGAAGTTCAAAAAAAAGCAAAACTATAGTACTAAAAACTAAATCAGTAGGGAAAGGGTGGAGGGGGGATGACTGCAATGGGAAAGAGGAAATTTTTGAGGTAACAGAGTATTAATCAGGACTGTGGTATTGATTATACAAATGCACACTTTCATCAAAATTCATGAAATCATACACTTGAAACGAACTAGTTTTGCTGTAAATAAACAATGCCTCAATAAATCTTTTCAAAATTACTGTAGTTTAATCACAAAAAGACTAAACATCAAGTGAGACAGAACAGACATACACAAGCGCTATCAATATGCAGGCTTGTCCCACCCCATAAAGAATCTGAAATCTGGTCTATGAACTCACAGGAAATTCAACACAGTAAAAGTAAGTTAAAGGACATCTGAAGGACTTAATAAGTCCAATCACAGAATTTTCTATAGGCCAAATAATCTGGTTTCATAAACAAACTATTTAGCTATAATTAAGGAATTACAGTCATTTTAGATGTGATGATGGTAAGATAGTGGCATATGAAAAACATACTGAAGTCTTTACAGTTAAATTCATAAATGTGGAATCTACTATAAAATAAACCAGAGAATGCTGGATAGGGGGTAGAGTTGAAAGAGACAGCCCCTATATTTACAAATGGTGATATAAGGAAGGAGGTGTATATTGTTTTGTATACTGACAAGCATATTTGATGTTTTCCATAATAAAAAGGGGTTTTCTAATTACAATCATCACAATGGGTATCTTAAATATCTTAGAAACTACTCCTCTGCGTATCAGACATTTTGGGAGTCTCTCAAATCCATTAATAAAAGTTTCAAGTTGTCAGCCCAATTCAAACACAGTAAATTCAGTTTTAAAATAAGGCAAAAGCTACATGGGCAATTGTACTAATCTAAATGTAAAGTTTATTAGTTTTTCTAATCAAAATGATCTATAATATAATCTAATAATGATGAAACGGGAGCCTAATAATCTAAAATGGGAAATCTGAAACAGGAATTTCTTTTAAATAATGAAAGTGTCAGTACCAGAGAAATCTTCCTTTTTCAAAATTATTTCAAATGGAAATACTAGGTAAGAATTTTTTAAAGTCATATCAATTTCTTAGAATTTAAAATCTGAGAAAAAAAATCCCATAAAACACATAACAAACGTTTAGTATAACAGGAGGTTAGTGATAAACCAAAATGTATTTGGAAAGAGCAGATAATTGCAATTCAGGGAGCACAGACTCAGATTAGAAATCCAAAATGTATCCAAGAGGAGATCCAGAGTGAGAGTGAAGAGGGGTGGGGGAATGGGTACAGAAGGCTTACAGAGATATAAAGCACGATGTAATGAAGGATGAGGTAATTGATAAAGATAATGGTCAATTGTCAAATGAAGGAATCACAAGGTAAAAATGGTCAGATGAAGGGGTCACAGAGTAAAAGTAGATAAACGTTCTCTTTATCAGTCCTTTCAAGTTCACTGTTGTTGGCATCTAGGAAGCCTGGCAGTTTAATCCAGTCCAAGGGTCAGATCCAGGTTAAAGAGAGTAGTAAAGTGGATTTTTCTCCACGGTGGATTTCTTGGCCCTATTTTAGTATGACTTCAGTGATAACACTTTCTCAATACACAATTTTAAGAGTTTACCTAAATCAATATAAAAAATATAAACATTCAAACACTAAAGATATCAATATTAAAATACTTTAATGTGAACACCAAATATTTTATTCTCATTGACATCCTGAATTTATAAATTATTTAAATTAATTCAAAATGAAAAGAAGTCAAACAAACCAGAGCATGTAATTTAAAAGATGGAAATAATTTTGAATATTCCTAAAATTATTCAATCGGAAAAAAAAAATCAGGCACTGTTTCAATTTTACTATGCATTACATTTTGAAGTCTCCTATAATAAAAACATAAATAATGAAGTGTTTTAGAATAAAAGATATTTACATCTAGTGTGAACTGACATTAAATACTACACTGCTTTGTAATGTTTGTGATGTCAATCTTAGATTGTAAGTCAATAGGAATGAAAATACGTTTGATAGCTTGTTCTAAATAAAAATTTACAAAATATTGAACAATTAAATTTTATCATTTTCGAAGGAGTCTCATTCAAAAATAGGTTAACTGAGAATTTATAAAATAAAACTATCTTTACTACTTATTCATTTCTCCAATTTCTATGAATTTTAATTTAAACCCAATCTGGGGCCTCCCGGGTGGCGCAGCGGTTGAGCGCTGCGCTGTGGAGCTGTCGGCAGCGGCGACGCGAGTTCGACGCCCGGCCGGGGAGAGTCCCACATGGTGCGGCAGACCTCTCCTGCCTCGCTCGCTGCTCCCCTCAGCAGTGTATTTCTGATCTGCCTGTTCTGCTCCCCGCTCTGTCTCTGGTGGACCCTCTCGCCGCCCCACGCCTCTGGCCTGTACCCCAGCTTGTATGTATAAAATTAAAAAAAAAAAAAAAGCTTTAAACCCAATCTGAAAGACTATAAATAGCTAATGGCAAATATTTTAATTCATGTTCTACAAAAAGGTAAATAGCATTAACAGTCAATGTTACAGTATTTACAGATACAGTATGTGAAGGGAATCAGGAAACTCACCCAAAATATACTGCTCTTACATGAAAGAATCTGAGCTGAAGGCATCTGAGTTCCTAAAACCCCTTATTCACTTAAAAGCAGAATTCCAAAGTACTCATCAATCCTCTCCCCTGAAGGGGCTCAAATCTTTCCTGAGATTAATAAGAAAAACCTACACCATACCCAGCCACTGTCACAAACTTTTATTTCCCCCATTTATTCTCCAAAGAGAGAATTATCTATCTTTACAAAAAGCCATATGCTTTTCTATTAAGCACCCTTTTCTACATTACTCCCTTTCTCCTAAGAAATTACACTGGTCAACAGCGAGATCACAACTGATTTTAAAAGGCCCTAATCTATAGTATCTTGGTGTGCTGAACATGAATATTAACCCTGAAAATTTTTTATTAGCTCTCGTTTTGAAGATATTTCATAATTCATTTTATACGTTTCGCTGTGTAAATTTATCCAGTAGGACTGCAACGGCATCCGAAATCAGCCTAGAATGATGTCATATTGCATTGCATTGCATTGCATAATACCATCATGCACACATCATCCAGTTGATTGCATCATTTTCTGATGCAATGCAATACTACTTCCAGGCAGCTGCTGAAGTAAGCTTAAGCTGGCAGTGCACTAGATAAAGCCCTGTCGAAAAAGGTTGAGCATTCAAAGTATTTCAGACTGTGTGCGAGACAGTTTAAGCTACTGTGACATAGAGCTGTTACTATTTTTTTTTTAAGATTTATTTATGCACACAAGCTGGGGTACAGGCCAGAGGCGTGTGGCAGCAAGAGGGTTCACCAGAGACAGAGCCGGGAGCAGAACAGGCAGATCGACGAAAATACACTGCTGAGGGGAGCAGCAGGAGAGGCAGGAGAGGTCCGCCACGCCATGTGGGAATCTCCCTGCCAGATGTCAAACTTGCATCACCCCTGCCGACAGCTCCACAGCGCAGCGCTTAACGGCTGCGCCAACAGGGAGGCCCAGAACTGTTATTATTTTATCCATTTAGGCACAATACAGAACAGTCATGCCTCCAAAATGCGTTAACAGCATGGACAATTTCTGCTTTATTTGTGGGGAAGTGACATTTGCCAACCAGAAGAACAGTCTCACTTCTCAAGTGAAGAAGGCTTATCATCTTTCATTCGGATGCAAGAATGGTGACCAAGACAAGCCTTGGGCCCCGCATACATGCTGTGCTCCATGTACAACACAGCTTTCACAGTGGTGAAATCGTAAAAGACCATCAATGCCATTTGCAATCCCCATGGTGTGGAGAGAGTCAAGCAACCAAATAAAAGACTGTTATTTCTGCTTGGTTCCTCCTCTTTCTGGCGGAATAAGGAAGTAAAAGTCATCGAGAATAGTCTCCCCAAACATTCCATCTGTATTAAGACCAGTTCCACATGGTGAGGGACTTCCTATTCCAGAACCTCTAGCAGAATATTCTCTCGATTCATCTGATGAGGACAAGGGTGAGCCGACCTGTTCTTCTCCTGTTTCATCAGCATGCAGTGATCCAGATTTTCACTGTGGTGCATCATCAACCCCACACAGACTAACACAAGAAGAACTAAATGACCTGGTTTGTGCTTTGGACTTATCCAAGAACAAGGCAAAATTGCTAGGATCAAGACTCCAACAATGGAATCTTCTGGAAGATGTCATAATTACTTTATATCAAAAGCGCTGCACTGTGGAGCTGTCAGCAACAGCTATGCGAGTTCGACGGGGGGGGGGGGGGGGGGGGGTTCCCCACATGGTGTGGCAGACCTCTCCTGCCTCACCCGCTGCTCTCCTCAGCAGTGTATTTCTGATCTGCCTGCTTTGCTCCCCATTCTGTCTCTGGTGAACCCTCTCACCGCCCCACACCTCTGGTCTGTACCCCAGCTTGTATGCATAAAAAAATAAATCTTTAAAAAAAAAAAAAGCGCCACCAGCAGTTGGAGCTTTTCTTCTGAAAGGAAAGCGCTCTATTCTTATACTGAGGGCCTCGTGAATGCCTTAGAAATCACTCATGACCCACAAGAATGGAGAATATTTCCAGACTCTTCAAAACTGAGTCTTAAGGCTGTGCTTTTTGCACAATGGAAACTGTCTTCCATCTATTCTATTCCTGAGCAGCTGTAAGAGAGACAAGTGAAGAAATCTAAGTAGTAGTCTATGACTTGATTTTTTACAGGTATTAACCATAGGCCTATTACTATTGGCATGCATTTCGCAATGTAAATATCAATTTACTGCAGATTACAAAAAAAACTAGAGCCAAAATTAGAATTTGACTGTCATATTCGTGTTGAGCACATACAAATTGATAGGAAAGACTAATTTTATTTCAGTAACATGACTTTTGTAAAAATTTCTTGACCAGTGTTATAAAGACAGAGATCCCAAATTCTAACCATTTCTGAATTACTCATCTGTGGATATTCTCCCCCATTTTAAGAACTACTAACAAATGGGCTTGTTTAATATTGCTAGTATTCTGTCTAATTTTAGGGCCCCTACCAGAGAACCTAGGAGGGTACAAAGATTATACTCCCCCTCCTCAAGTATAAAAGCAAATTAAAGTACCAAAATACATCCAAAAAGGGCATCCTAAAAGGATGTTGTGGTATCAGGCACCTGAAATAACTGTATCTTATGATAAGGTCTTTAAAGGGATGACTGATACAAAGAGGCACTTAGGGTGGGTCCTATTCTTTTTTTTTTTTTTAAAGATTTACTTATGCATACAAGTTGGGTATAGGCCAGAGGTGTGCAGGGTGAGAGGATTCACCAGAGACAGATTGGTGAACCGAACAGGCAGATTGACTGAAATACACTGCTGAGGGGAGCAAAAGGGGAGGCAGGAAAGGTCTGCTGTGCCAGGAGGGAAGCTCCCTGGCTGGGGATCAAACTCGTGCTGCAGTGGCTCTGGATAACTTCATAGTGCTGCGACTTCATCCGTTGTAACACTGAGAGGCCCCTACTGCGTCCTATTCTAACACAGAGAGAGAACAAGGTTGTACAGAAGAGATTATATGAAGAGGCAGTTAAAGAGTGGCATCTATGAGACAGCCTAAGTAAAAGAAATTGCCAGTCAATAGGATGAGTTGTCCCACTTAACCCCTGGTGGCGCAGGGTGAATTCTGGTGAAGTCTTTCCTAGAAGGCAAAGTACCCACTCTTCCTGTGTTGGTGCTTGTAAAACCTGCAAGCCAAAAAGAAACCAATCCTGCCAGCACACTGATCTTGAACTTTTAACTTCCAAAAGTCTAAGAAAGTAAACTTCTGTTTAAGCTCCCCACTTTGTAGTATTTTGTTATGGCAGCCCTACCAACCTAATAGATAGCAACACTAGAAATATACTAAGAATTTATTTCTTTTACACCTATACCACTGGTTCATACAGAGTACCACCAACATTGGGAGGAAGGAACAAATGAGCAGTCCTAATAGCATCCCAAGGAGTCTATCTTCTTGAAATTTTCTACCAGATTCCACTATAAAGTATGAAGGTTCCAAATAAACATAAAGAATTAAGATTTTTAATTACTGCCCATACAAAATTATCTCTCTTTCAACTTGCAACCTGCTCATGAATACATACCTGAAGTCTGAATCAACAATAAAAATTTCCTAAGGGAAAATTGATTCTGAAAAAAACCTACTGTAAATTCTGTATATTTTTATGTGCACATGACTGAATTAAAAAAGAAAAAAACAACACTGATAAATTAAAAGCCCTAAATTAGTTCTTCAGCTTGAAACAATACACAGCAAAAAGGACACAAACAGATGGGATTTTTCCTATTTCTTAAATGTTTTAAACATCTAAATTCAGCAAAATTGTGCCAACTATTTTCAATGAAAAATCTAATCAAACTGAATTCATCACAATGAACATGAAACTTCCTATGTTACTGATCTGTATTTCAGATGATGTAAGCTTTAAGAGCCATGAAGTCAAAAAAAATACCCAAAGTCAATCAATAACTAAAGCATTTTTAACAAAGAACATAGGTTGCAGAGTCCAACAGTCCTGGCTTCAAGTCAGTTCAGCAATTTACTAGGCTGAATGACTTTTGAGAAGTCTCAATTTTTTCTCACCATTAAAACTGAGATGACTACTTATACTTTCAAGATTCAACCTAAAAAGTGTTAGACTTATAAAAAGACAAGTACCTTTTAACTACCAGGCCACCTACATATAACCCTTGTTCTCAAAATTTAGTCAAACAAACATTCCTTCATAATAAACAAAAACCAGAGATGATTATTCAAATGTATCCTTAGTTCCTTTTACAGTAAATATGTAGAATATTCCTTTAGTTTAAACCTAGTTTAATATATTAACAAGTTTCATTTTTAAAAGAAGGTCCTACTACTCTTCCATATTCAGGCCTAAGGCCATTATAAGGGGGAGAGCAAAAGCTCTAAGGACTCCAGACATTCTGCTTACAATCAGGGTAGGGCTCAGAGGGAATGTCAACATATGAGAGGGGCCCAGCACAGGAAGTCAAGAGTCAAAGCAGGGTAAGGAAAACCAATCATACAGGGTCAGTGGGGGTGGGGTACTGACCTCAAAGAATGTCTAAGGCCTGAATTCCTATCAAAATAGGAGGAGGAATAGTAAGAACGGGGGCTAAGCAGGAAGAAGACGGTGTCCACATGAAGGAGTTGCGACAATACAACAGAAAACAGGTTACGAACAGGAAACTTGACAAAATAAGTAAATACATCTAGAATAATGAAAGCAACATTTTATAACTCAAAAAGGCAGTACCAATAAAGGAATGGATGAAAACTATAAAGAATGCTGTGGCTTTTGTCTGTCACTATAGTTAAACCATGGTCTTATAAAAATAGAATACTAACGTTCATACATACCATATAAAGACAGATACTTCTGAGATATCTATGCATTCTCCCTTCCCCCAAAATTTGTACACTGAGAGCGCCAGAGCATACTGATACTACAGTAACAATGAAAATAATTAACACTTGCGGTCCGCTCACGTATTAGTACGTGTTATTGTCACCAGTATCAGGCGGCCGCTCACGTATTAATTAATACGTGCTCATCTAGTCTCCGGTTTTTCACGCCACGGTGAATTTATTTGGAACTATTAGGACCTATTTCTTTCATCGTACTCAGTCTAGAAGCTTTACACATTGTTTTGGTGAAAGTGTAAGGTGTTTTATGAGCAATATTACAGTTTTTTTAATATACAGTAGTTCAGGAGTTGTGTGTATTTTATTGAATGCTTATACCATTCATGTGGTGGCACAGAAAATAGTCGGCCCCAAGGGCTGGTAAATTTAAAGGGCACCGGCACACAAAGTGTTAAGAGCCAAGTCCTGGTTTTTAAAAACCATATTCCACCAAAAGAAATCAAGGTTTGTTGCGTATTTTTGGTTTCTGTTTTTGTTTGTTGTTGTTGTTGTCGTTGCTGTTTTTTGGGGGGGAGGCACGTACAGAGATATCTGGATCCACAGCTATTATGGGGGAATACAGGGCTACCGTGACCTTCAGAATCTATTTCAATCACTTTATAAGTGATTTGGATCACAAAATTAGCCTGGAATATATTGGTGTAGCAAAAAGCAAGGAAGTGTCCAAATACTAATTCGGAAATATCAAAACACCACCAAAACCAGTTTGAATGGGTTCCCAATGCCCAGATCAGGAACACTCTAGAGCATTAATGTGAAAGGACATATGAAGGACACCAACAAAAAAGGTAAAATGTGGAACTCCGAGAGCCTATACCTCCACAGAAATTGTCAGAAGCAACTCTGTCAGAACTCTGAAAACTTAAAGGTTTACAATGATCAAGCAAACACAATTAAAAAAAAAAGTCTTTTAAAACAGTCTGCGAGCTTTAAGGAATTTTCATTTGCCCTTGCCCTTGATCCACATCTCTGCCCTGAACAATGGGGGTCTTGAAGACTCAGTGTGGGAATATGGTTTCTACTTCCTCCAAGTAAAGCCTTATTCTCATAGAATTATGTTTGTGTGAACCTGTCTGGAGGCCACCTGAGGATGACATGAGGCACTTCCTCTCATTTTACCTAACTTGGAAGGAAAACATACTTATGCAGAGAAATTCCTCCAAAACATTTTAAGGTAAATGAACAACCTTCCTGCACCTGGGATAAATCTTACACTTGCGTAAATGATAGCACACCCAAAATTTAGGAGAAAGGGCTAGGAGAGAATTTCTTTGAGAAAATATGGTATTGCAAGTAAGTTCCTTATGTACCAGAAAACTAAGGAAATGCTCAGGAAAAAGTTTGAGAAGAGTAAAGCTTTCAACTCTTATTGGTTTTTAGGTTCAACCAAATCAGAAAGTAAAGGTTAAAATAAGAGTTAAGAGTACCTGGCTAGGGGCCTCCCTGGTGGTGCAACGGGTTAAGCCTCAGCCTATGAAGCCATCCACAGCCACTGCAGCATGAGTTTGATACCCTGCCAGGGAAATTCCCACATGGCACAGCAGACCTCTCCTGCCTCACCTCCTGCCTCGCCCTCAGCAGTGTACTTCAATCTTGCCTGTTCTGCTCCCCACTCTGTCTCTGGTGAACCGTCTCATCGCCCCACAATTGCGGCCTGCACCCCAGCTTGTAAGTATAAATAAATAAATCTTAAAAAAATAAATACGTATCTACAACAAAACACTAGCTGAATACGTTAAAAAGTCATTTGTTTGAAGAGCTCTAAGCAGCAATATCCCTGGGACAGCTAAATAAATCTGTGTTGTATTGAAATTATTTTCTGAAAAGGAATAAATGAAAAAAATTTTTAAAAGTAATTATTTTTTGTAAAACCACTGAACCTTTATCAAAAATTTCAACCTGGCCCTCCCTGGTGGTACATCGGATTAAGTCTCAGCCTATGAAGCTATCCACATCCACTGTGCACCAGGGAGATTCCCACATGGCGCAGCAGACCTCTCCCACCTCGCTCGCTGCTCCCCTCAGCAGTGTATTTCAGTTAGTCTGCCTGTTCTGCTCCCCACTCTTTCTATGGTGAATCCTCTCACCACACCCAACTCTGGCCTGCACCCCAGCTCTTGTATGCATAAATAAATAAATCTTTTTAAAAAATTTCAACCTGTCTCAGTTATACTGTGAGCAATTAGGAGCTGCTTCCCCGCTTAGACGATATTTGAAGAATGTGCAATCTTTAGACATTATAACATACTGGTTCATACTGGCACTTAATGTTCATAGTCTATCCATCATGCAACTTTTGCATTATTTTTAATATGTCATTAAAATATTTGCAAAAAAAGCTAGCTTAGGGGCACAGACTTCAGAGACTACTCAAGAGAAACAGACTTAGCAAAAATAGTTTAGACAAATCACTAAAGGAACACAAGACAACCCAAAACAAACAAAAACAAACCCTATTAAGACAAAACCATGATTTCAGAGTCCCCACATTACTACCAAAGTGTTGAATTTTCTACAAAAAAACTCACAAAGCATTCAAAGAATCAAAAAAGTATGGGCCATTCCTAGGGAAGAAAACAAAAACAAAATTAACAGAAATTCTATCTGATGAAGCACTGACATCATTTTAAGCATACTCAAAGAGTTAAGTCTGGGCCTCCCTGGCTGCGCAAGGGGTTAAGTCTCAGCACTATGAAGCTGTCAGCAACCAGTGCCACAGCAGTGAGTTCTGATCCCTGGCAGCTGGGAGCTAGCAGACCTCTCCAGTCTCTCTGGCCACTCAACTCAGCAAATACAGTATCTGGGGCCTCCCTGGTGGTGCAATGGGTTAAGTCTCAGCACTATGAAGCTATCCAGAGCCACAGCAGCACAAGTTCGATCCCAGCCAGGGAGCTTCCCACATGGCGCAGTAGAACTTGCCTGCCTCGCCAGCTGCTCCCCTCTGCAGTCTACTTCAGTAGATTCGCATGCCTGTTCTGTTCCCCACTCTTCTCTGGTGAATCCTCTCACCACACTTCCACACTTCTGGCCTACACCCCAGTTCTTGTATGCATAAATAAATCTTTTAAAAAAAATACAGTAATTGACATGAACATTTCATTAGACAGTTTTAATACAAGATCTGAATGAACAAAAGAATCACAGAATGTGAAGATCAGTCAATTAAAGTTATGCATCTGAGGATCAAAAGAAAAAATGAAATTGAACACAGCCAAAAGGACCTATGGGGACACCATCAGGCATAACATTACTTAACAGAAGCTCCCAGAGATAAGAGGAAAGAGAGATAATGAGTATCTGAAGAAGAGCTAAATTACCAAATTAGATAAATACAAATAAATGTAACCAAAAGGCAACTTCAAGAAAAACATAAAGATACACCCCCCAAGACACATTAAACTATCAAAAGCTAAACATAAAATTTTCACAGCAGCAAGAAAAGCAACTCAAGAAGTAAAAAGGATCCCCAATTAATATAGCACATTAACAAAACAAAGAGAAAATAACTTAGGATCATTTAAATCATTCCAGATAAGGCATTTAACAAAATCCATCGCTCTTTCATATAAAAAACACTCAACAAAATAGGAATATATGGAACTTAATCTGATAAAGCACATCTGTGAAAAATCCACAGCTTTTCATGCTCAACTGGTGAAAGAATAAAAGCTTTCACCCTAAGATCAAGAAAAAGACAAAGACACTTGTTACCACTTCATGTCAGAGCAACAAAAAATATAAGGCATCAAATTGGAAAGGTAAAGATGTAAAGAAGTAAAAATTCTATTTATTCACAGATTGAGATATAAAATTCCAAAGAACCCATTTATTTTTTTTATAATATATATTTTTATTGTTATTTATGTCTTTTACATTTTGCATTCCCCTTGGGTAGCCCACCACCAATTCACCCGTGATCCATCTCCATGGTCCCTTGTGTTCTTTTCTATTCCATTTTGTGCCCTTTCCCTTCCCTCCCTCCGGCTCCTTCCTGCCCCCC
>PVIJ01018261.1:0-26843 GCA_004024925.1 Scalopus aquaticus | reverse complement strand
GGAGCTAGAAGGGATTATGCTCAGTGAGATAAGCCAGAGGGAAAAAGAAAAATATTGGATGGTTTCACTTACAGGAGGAATATAGGGGAAACAAATAAGGGATCAGGGGAAAAAATTAATACCCCCCCCCAGGCAAATATAAATAAGACACATTTTGCAGGGGAGGAAGAGGGAGAGTGATCAAAACAGTGGAGGGAAGAGCACAAGGGACTACGGTGATGGTGCACGGGTGAATTGGTGGTGGGAATTCTATGGGGACTACACCTGAGAGGAGAAAGCAAACATTGTACAAAAATAAACAATGATGAAAAAGATGTATAAATAAACTTAAAAAATAAAGAAGCCCACATCCTAAAGAGCGGTTGAAAAAGCAGAGCCTGAGTGACACTGAGCAATATTTGTCTACTGCTCTCTACTTTTCTGGGGTATCTGTCCATACCACATTTTTAGTAGATGGAAGAGCCTGTACTACATGTAGAGGCTTGACATAGAATAGCAGATTCAGAACCTGCCAATAATGGGGGTTAGGAGAGAAAGAAGTCTAGGAGGGGTTTATTTATATTTTAATGTGTGCAACAGGCCTGTAATCACATGAGATTTTTATGCATTTTATTAATGTTTTATTTGTATATATTTGCTCCTTATGACCCAATCTCTATTGTGAGTTCTTCCTATTTAATGTTTAGCTGATTTTGTAATTTGCAGTATTTTCAGTTTGAATTAAATAAACATGGTTTTTGTAAATTAAATTTTATAATTGTATATCTAAGGAAGGAGGAAGAAGAGGTAGTAGTGAAGAACAGCCTAAGAGGGTTTTGAATGTATTAATGGGTGAAGAAAGTACTAGGTATTCATTTTATTTGTTCAGCTTACTCATCACACAGATCCCTTTCCAGAGATAGTGTCTACATATATCATACACACATACACACACACGCCACCATATATATTGATACATTTTGTGGTCATACAAAGAAAACCACATGAGTAGTTAATATACTAATAAATCAATTGATGCTTTCTCTTACTAAAGATTATGAAAATCTGTTTTATGTTACTGTGAATAGCTTTACATGTAAAAAATAACTGCTATATTAACACAAATATATTTACATTCTTGTGTCCAAAGACAGATATAATTATGCCTATTGTTTTAAAAAATTAAGGCATATAAAAAGACTAAAATGGATCAATCTATGGCTCATAAGAAGTAGGAGAGATTGGAAAGAACTAGACCTTAGACAGTAAATGTAAGAACGGACTGGATAAAAGATAGGAGTGCAGAGGGGGAAAAAAGCCACTGATTGTAAAGAACTAACATATTGAAGTGTGAGTTAAGAAAAAGTCTCACCCACCGTATTCATTTTATTATACTTCATACACTTTGTCCAGCCCACTTTGCTGTTGCTCAGACATGTCCTTCAGCTTTCTGCCTCCATGTTGTATGTGTGCTTTTTTCCTCAAAGGGAATCCCATCCTCTATTTCTGCATGTTAAAATTTATTTCACCAGACTCTTCAATTGAGTTGGCCTTTGTGAAGACTTTCTCCCCTCCTTTCTAATTCTTTAGTGCAGAAAATGTCAAACATACACAAAATGAAGAGTATAATTTTTTTCAGTCCATTATCTACTTCAACAATTAACATTTTGCCAATCTTTTTTGTCTGCTTCTCCACTTTCCCTTTTCCTCAGCACTTGCAAGCATACAAAAAGCTGTACAGCTTTTACTGAACTTATAGTAATCTTAAATTCAGTCAAAATACAGAACTTATATGGGTTATTTGAAAATTTAAAATGATAAATTGTTAACTAGGATAAGGAGGGATGGATAGCTACCAAAAGAATAAAAAAGAACTGTGAGTGTAGTGTCCCAGAAGTAGCAGCTGTGGAAGACCAGTTACTACTTTTAGGATGGGGAAGACAGACTGGGAGAGGATGGGCCCTTCTTCCCAAAGCTTGGATTCAGAACCATTAAAGAGGACTTGTCCAATGATCTATAGAAGTGCCTATTCTCAGGAGGGAGAGTGATGCCCGAGGAACACCTGAAATTTGTTGCCTCAGTGAATAATAATTACCAAGTATCCTAGGCTCCCATGCTGAATGATTATAATAATGGAGGACTAGCATACAGAAGGAAAGAGTCTCTGCTGCTATAGCCTTACACCATCACTCCACTGCACTTTTTTAAGCTGGCAAAGGAGAAATGCTTATTGGGTCTAATTCTAGTGTCACAAAGCAGCATAAGGAAAGTTAGATTTGGTGCTAAGAGATAATAAATTGATAATTAGAACAACCAAATACTCACCACCTCATTTCTACACTTGTTAAGCATTTTACTGTATTTAATTTGTCATGTTTCTCTACATGTACCTGGTCACAGGAAGTCTTATGATTCCTCAGCCTAATGATCACTCTATTTTACATTTTGAATTTTAAAATTGTCTGCAAGAATAGTCTATGGTGGGAAAAAATTAAGAGGAATGGAAATCTTTTGGTGGATAGGATATTTTCCTCCCCTCATTCATTTATCTGTGGGTGAATGTTACTTATGGTTGCAATGAGACTTGATTCAGTTTCAAATTTATTCCTGTTTTCTAGAGTTAAGAGATGTATTGTAAGTGCTTAGAAACCTTATTCACATAAATAGGAAGATGGAAGTTCTTTGAACTCTTCCCATGTCATTTGTAAAACAAAATCATATGGTGGCCTATTATCAGACATTGTTTTCAATGATCTGTCTACCAGTAGCTCATTGAGGTCATTCTTCAGCTTGGCTGAGAGCAAAGAAATGAAAATCAGGGGCCTCTCTGATGGCACAGTGCGGTGATCTCAGCGCTGTGGAGCTGGTGGGGCTGTCGCAGCCATGGTGTGAGTTCGATGCTGGCTGGGGAGCTTCCCACATGGCGTAGCAGACCTTTCCTGCCTCGCCCACTGCTCCCCTCAGCAGTGTATTTCCATCGATCTGCCTGTTCTACTCCCCACTCTGTTGCTGATGAACCCTCTCACCGCCCCACACCTCTGGCCTGCACCCCAGCTTGTTTGCATAAATAAATAGATCTTTGAAAAAAAAAATGACAATCACCTGACTTGCAAAATGATTTATTGTGCATTAGTCATTCAAAACTGTACTAAAATTTGCCTGAAATTATACAGTTGCTCTTTCATTTAGAAAATTTAGAGTTACCTAAATTAATTCACTGCGCTCTGATAATGTTAGAGAAAATTAAAACATTATTTCAACACTCCCTTCCCAAAACAATAATTATAATTCAGTGTTTTCCTCTTATATGCTTTAAATATATTTTGATCCTTGAGGTGGTTTATTTGCTGATTGAATTTTCAAATTTGGATAAAATATTGCTATATAATCTAGTTGGTGAAAATATTTAAGGTTCACAAACCAAATAAGATTGACTTACTTGTTGTCAGGAAAAAGTCTGACTCCATTTTCAAATTAAATTAATGCTCTGATAGTCATTTTGAGGAATATTGTATAAAGTCTCTTAAAAACTCTGGCGTATATTTGTAAGAGAAATTAGTGAAGTAATTTCATGATTAAGATGATAGAGAGATAATAAAGTATCACTGTTTAAAATAAATTTATTAAAATAAAATCATAAGGCTAGTTCTCATGGCTTAATTTATAGGAAATTGATACAAAACGATACGTGGTCATCAAACTCAAAGGTATTGTGTTTCTGAGAATTTAAGAGTATGTATAAAAATTAGAAATATGGTAACTTCACAATCAAACTTTTCCTCTGCATTTAATCACGGAAGAAAGTATGAATTGCTAAAAATGAGTTGGTCTGGTGACTAGCATAAAATTTTGTTTTGTTAGTAGGAAGTGAAAAATAACATTTTTAAATAAAGATCAAAATTGACTATAATTGGAATATTTCATTATGTGATTTAAAAAAAAAGATTAAATTCCTTACTAAAAGTCGGGGTACCTAGATGACTTTCATGACGGAGCACACAGTGGGTTCCCTCTGACTCTCATCTCACCCTTTCCTGCCTTTCTATGTGAAGAGCAAAACAGATTCCTCTTCTTTTCTCATTTAAAGTATGTATTCATATCTCAAAACCTAAATGCTTTTAATGTGTCTGGTGTTGGTTTCTTTGAGTTCAATTTATTTGGAGTTTGTTAAGCTTCTTGGATGTTTATATTCATGTTTTCTTCAAATATATGTGATGTTTTCAGCCATTTTTTTCTTCAAATATTCTTTCTGCCCCTTTTTCTCAACATACATGATATGTATGATCTGTTTGATACCATTCCCACATGCCTCTGTAACCAGAAGTCCACCTGCCTGTCATCACCAAATACCAATAAGCAGGAATTGAATCTTTAAGGTGTGCTTTAATCAGATAGCCAGTAATCTGGAAGATGGGGGTGGGTTGTTAACATCCTAGAGAATGTTAAGGCCTAAATGGCTTAACATTTGATTTTCAACTGGATTTTATTGTGAGTTAAACAAAGTTATTCATCGGTAAGCAGGCCTTCACCATTCCCAGGAACTCCTGATGTCCAATCCTGGAAGCTCCTTGTTGCTGTCCCAGACATCTGGCCTTAAGTGCGTCCCAGTGTGCCAAGTTCAGTCTTCTGATAGTACTGGTTCCCAGCACTCCTCTGGATGTGTCCTTCAGCTAGAATGTTAACTCAGAATAGGCAGGCCATAAGCAATATATGTGCGTACACATTTCTTACTATATCATCCATAGTGTCCTACCTATTCTCTGCCCCCCAGCCCCTATTAATTTTAGTCTCTGTTTACCTTTCTTCAATTTTTTTCTTTTTGTTCTGAGCCATGATAATTTGTCTTCAAGTTCACTGATTTTTCTGCCTACGCAGAACTGCCTTTGAATTCCTTTAGAAAATGTATCAGTTCAGTTATACTTTTCAGTTCCATAATTTCTTTGTGGTTTCGTTTTAGGTTTTTATCTTTGTTGATATTTCCATTTTGTTTATACATTATTTTTTGACTCATTCTTGACATCTTCCTTTCCGTCCCGTCTTCGATTGTTCAGACAATTGTTTTTAAAGTCTTTGTCTTGTATACCTGCTGTTTCTGTTGATTTTTTTTTTTAAGATTATTTTGCTTTTGCATACAAGCTGGGGTGCAGGCCAGAGGTGTGGGGCTGTGAGAGGGATCACCAGAGACAGAGTTGGGAGGAGAACTGGCAGATCCACCAAAATACACTGCTGAGGGGAGCAGTGGGCGATGCAGGAGAGGTCTGCTGCACCATGTGGGAATCTCCCCAGTGGGCTTTAACCCCTTGCGCCACTGGGGAGGCCCCTGTGTTCATTTTTAAATACAAGGCTAACATTTGTTATCTTTAGAGACTGATTGGTTTAGAAATGTACAAAACACTTTTTGAAAGTATAACTTCTAAAGTGAGTATATAGTATGTTTAAAATTATATTCAGTGAATTTTAAACTTAGTAATTTCAAAATCCATTTGAGTTACAGAATAAATAAAAGTGCTAGTAATTTAGTCATAGCTTAATTATTTTAATAAATTAATCATAATGAGAACAGTTTTGTTTCTACTTTATACATACACAATTTATATGTGCCCTAACATATTGAACTATAAAATATTTGACCAGATTTTTCAGGAATGGTGAAGTACAGAATTTTGAATCTGTTGTACTTACGTGATCTTCATGTAATCTAGCTACCCTGACTGATCATTGAGATTGTTGGAGTCAGTTGCTGTGACTTCTCTGAACTTCATATGAAACAATAAATATTAATCCTGAGGATTCTTTAGATACATGTTTCAGGAGTGTGAGTTCCCTAATCTTGATTTTAATTCTACAGACTACCTGTGTAACTTTGAACAAGTTCCTTTGTAACCTCAGTTTATTAATTAAATGGGAATAATAACACAATATCTATATAATCTGGAAACAAAATATAGTAATTTGTGTCATTGATATCCACTTAAA
This sequence comes from Scalopus aquaticus, assembly GCA_004024925.1. NCBI lineage: Eukaryota > Metazoa > Chordata > Mammalia > Eulipotyphla > Talpidae > Scalopus > Scalopus aquaticus. The sequence continues at coordinate 20,888 of PVIJ01018261.1, read as the reverse complement.
TCAGAAGATTTATAAAGAAGCACTGTTTCTTTTTTTTAAAATAATATATATATATTTATTATTATTTATATCTTTTACATTTTGTATTCCCCTTGGGTAACCCACCACCAACTCAACCGTGATCCATCTCCGTGGTCCTTTGTGTTCTTTTCTACTCCATTTTGTGCCGGAGAAGCACCGTTTCCAAGAGCAAATCTGTACTTAGCCCTTTGTCAATAACTAGGAAAATGAATCACTTGAAAATGAATGGGCCGTAACTGTACACACGAACACGGATGAACAGAAAAAAATATAATATTGAATGTAAAAGTAAATCACTTAGGAATATCTACAGTATAATTCTGAGTGAACTGGGATCTTCCAGGTATTGATAATCTGTTGCTTGAGATGTGTATTTGTTTTAATTTTTTGAAAGATTTATTAATTTATGCATACAAGAGCTGGCGTGTAGGCCAGAGGTGTGGGGTGGTGAGAGGATTCAGTAGAGACAGAGTGGGGAGCAGAACAGGCAGATCGACTGAAGTACACTGCTGAGGAGAGCTGCGGGCAAGACAGGAGAGATCTATTGTGCCATGTGGGAAGCTCCCTGGCCAGGGATCAAACTCATGCTGCAGTGGCTGTGGGTCGCTTCCATAGTGTTGAGACTGATCCCATTGTGCCACCAGGGAAGGCCCCTGTTTTATTTAATTTTTACATCTTAACAGTTTTACATATTGTATATATATATGCATATCTGATCACTCTTGTTTGCAGGCTATTTATTAAAATAAACAGTCTTAGAGCTTTTTCATTATGGAACAGTGATTTTTTTTTTTTTTTAGTTTTATTGCCACCAGGTTTCATAACTATCTAATTTGTGGAGTACAGCTTCACACTGCCATACATCAACATGCCATACATGAAACTGCAATTTTGATAAAGATTAAAGAGTCTAGCATGAAATATCAACCTTGACAGAAAACTTTTATAGTATTTTTGCAAATCCCATTCAAGTTTTGAAAGTTTTAGATTTAAATCTACTATCTTGCCTTTTGTTTTCTATTTAATCCCATCTGTTCTTATTCCCTCTCTCCTTTTCTTTTTAATGGAAATTTTTTTCTCATTCCTTTTTCTTTGCTTTTCTGGCTTACTAGTGAAAATGGGTTTGCTATTTTTGTAATTGCTTAGTGTTTATGCCACACACCCTTTTCTCACATCTGCCTTTAAATGATGTTGCGCCACTTCATTTATAACATAAAAACTCAATGACTTTCTTAGAGCTTTTGTTTAAACATCTATTAAAGATATTTAAATAATGAGAGAAAAATCTAGTATTTACTCATGTAGTTATTTTCAGTATGCTCATTCAGTATGCTCCATATCTCTAATAGGATGTGATTTTCCTCCTTCCTAAAGAAGTTCCTTTTAAAAATATTTCTTAGAGCGTGAATAGGATGTGAAAATTTTCTGTTATGTATGTCTGAAAGGTCTTTATTTTACCTTTGATTTTGAAAGATGTTTTCAGTTGGCCTAAACTTCTAAAAGTTGACAGGTTTTTCTTTCATTTCTTTAAATATGTTGGCCCACTGTCTTTTCTTTTGCCTGGTTTCTGATGTTACCTGTCATTTTTATCCTCTTTTGTTCTTAAATGTCTTTCCCTCTTTAGTCCCTGGTTCTGAGTAATTTGATTGTGAGTAATATGCCTTGGTTTTTCTGGTTGAGTTTCTTGAATATATGGGTTTGTAATCTTCAATAAATTTGAGAATATTTTAGTAATTATTTCTTCAAATATTTTTTCTTCCCATCTTGTCAGTGTGTTGAGGAATCTAAGTGCCTGTATAGTAGGCTAAAGTCAACTTTGCTGATGCTTTGTTCATTTTTTAAACTTTCTAGGTTTCATTTTGTAAAATTTCTATTGCTATGTCTTTAAGGAAACTGAACTTTTCTTTTGCAACGTTCAATCTGCTGTGAATCCATCCATTACATTTTTTCTTTTTTTATATTTATTTCTTTTTATTTATATCTTTTACATGGTGTACATTTTTTTTTCTGTCACATATTATGGGTTCAGTTTCATCTGTTGGAGTTTAATTTGGATCTTTTTATGTCTTTTATGTCTACTAAGTAGAAATTTTTGAACATACAGGATATTTTGTCTTGAATGTTCTAGTCTTCGAATTACAATATCTTGTGAGAGATGTGTTGGTTTTTATGGTTTTTCTTATTCTGGATCATATTTTTATATTTCTTTAGATGCCTGATAATTTTTTACTGAATGCCAGATACTGTAAATATTACCTTTTTTGGTGTGAGATATTTTTATTTTTCTATAAATAAGTTTGAACTTTATTCTCGGGTACAGGTAAGTTACTTGAAATCAGTTTGATCTTTTTAGGACTTACCATTAAGTTATATGAGGTAGGCCTTGCATAGTAAACAGTCTTGGAATAATAATTACTCTCTCCCAAGGCCAGATTTTCCTGGATACTTTACACAGTGATCGTGAATCACAGCATTTTTCTGTCAGGATGGTGGGGACGGGCATTCTTTCTGGCCCCTTCTGCATGCCAGTATCTGTTACTGCTAATCATCTGTGGTCCTTCTTTCCTTGGTCTCATGAAGGTTCCTCAGGTGACTGTGGTGTCAGTACTCAGCTGAATTTTCAAGGGGAATCTTCTAAAGATCTTTGGGGTTCTCTCTGTGTATGGCTTCTCCTCTTCAGAGAATTCTAACCAATCTTCTCCTTCTAGGGCCCTTCCTGGTTTTTCTTGCCCTGTACCATTCCTTCTCTTACCTAACAGTTTCATATGCCTACTCTCTGATTTTTAGCTCCTGTGTTCTTTTTGGTAAACGGGAACTCTTTCTTGCAAACATGCTATTTTAAAAAATCTTTTTATTTTTAAATAATGTAAAATTTACTGAAGAATTATAAGAGTAATACAGAGAGTTTTAAGACCTCTTACCCAGGTTTATCTATTAACATCTAGTTACATTTACTTTATCACGTATTTTTTCCTTTCTCTCCCTTCTTGCATATGCTATCTTTTTTCCTGAATCATTTGAGAGTAGGTTGCAGTCACTGCATTCTTTTATAATTCCCTATATTCTTTAGTGACTGTTTTCCAAAAACAAGGACACTTTTCCATATAATTACAAAATTCAGAAAATTTACCATTGGTTTTTGCTGTTATATAGAAAAAAAATTTTGTTTTCATCCTGTGTTTCTCCTTCTCACACAGAACACTTTACTACTGGCACTTCTGGCTACCAAAAGTGTGACATTTTTCCCACACCAAGCAATTCTATAATACCATCTGGATGTCCCACAGTTGAACTCAATTTTGATGCTGTCTACCTGGGGACAGCATCAGATTTCACAGGGTAAGCACTCATTTCCATATGACCCCTCCTCCTGACCTCAGTGCCAGTCACAAGTAGATGGTCCCCTGGTTAGCCACAAGTATTATCTGATTTGGCTACAAATTGGAGGTCCCCCTGACCTCCTTCATCTTAGATGCAATTATATGCCAGAACAGCTCACAGGACTCAGGAAAAGACTCAACTTTGCTACTTGAATATATAATAAAGGATATGATAAAAGATACAGATGAGTAGACAGATAGATAAATAGAGATCTGGGAATCCTGAGCCCAGGAGCTTCTGTCCCCTGGATTTAGGGTTTGTTACCCTCCCAGTATTTGAATGTGTTCCCCAGCATGGAAGCTCTTGGAACCTCACACTACCAGAGGTAATTGTGTAATGGTATAAATGACTATGCACCTAGGCTGTATTGTAGCTTGTCACAGGTGTGGTCTTTCATTGAAGAGGTGTTAAATGATGCATTAGTCTATTGGGATTATTGTAGAGGCTTCATTGTATAGGCATAATCAATTGTTAACTCCTTTTAACAAGCAGGGATGACAATTCTTTATCACCTAATCATGGCTTGGTTTTTCTGGTGACCAGCCACCATCCAGGAACAATCCAGGAGTCCATCCAGAATTACATTAAAACAAAAGACTTCTATCACCCAAGAAATTCCAAGGGACTTAGGAACCCTCTATCAGGAACTTAGGGTCAAAGACTGACTAAGTCATACAAAAGAGGCTCGTACTGCTCTTATTACTTAAGAAAATATAAGAGTTTTAGGAACTCTGTGCCAGAAACTAGGAACAAAGACCTAAATATTTGAACAGAAGATTCTTTTAGCACCAGTATTTACAGAGGCTTCAGGAGCCCTATATCAGGAACTGAAAGCAGAGGCCAATGTATACATTTTTTTTTTTTTTAAGATTTCTTATTTCATAGTTACTGCCCGGTGCACGCCCATATCACATTCTGCCATTTGTCTCAGTAATGACTTATAATGTTTTCCCCCCAATAGAAGAGCATGCATTAAATTTAGTTGTCATGTCTTTTTATCTCCTGTAAGTTGGAACATTTCATTAGCCTCCTTTGTCTTTCATGACATTGGCATTTTGAAGAGGTTAGTTGTTTTGTAGAATATCCCTCAATTTGGGTTTCTTTGAAGTTTCTCTTAATTCAGGTTATGCATTTTTTTTTTTTTCAGGAAGACTATACAAGTGACGTTGTGCTCTTATCAGGGCCTTTTTTTTTAAAATCTGCATCAGCTTATTATTTGTGATGATAATTATAACCATTAATTAAGGTATTTACCAGATTTTTCTGCCAGAAAATGGTCTTTTTTTTCCCCCTTTGCAAATAGTAAGTCATCAATGGGGATGTACTCAGAGGCTATGTTAATATTTTATTCCTCATCAAACTTTAACCCATAGTTTTAGCAGTCATCGATGATTTTTGCCTGACTCAATTATTACTATGATTATAAAACGCTTTTCAAAGTCTGTCATTTCTTTAACATTTATTGGCTGGGATTCAACTGTATGTTCAAGCTTTCCCTTATCTATTTACTTGTCTGTATCCACTTACCTATGTCTCTATCTTTCTATACCTACCTGTGTTTTTACTATCAACAATTCTGACACCAAATTGTGGATTTTTATAACAAACCAATATCCAGTTTTCTGTGGACACTAACTGAGTACCTTAGAATTCAATTCTGATACCAACACCCTGGAGTAGAAGGACACCACAGGTTAGGAGGTTAATCCCACCAAACCACCCCTACTTCAAAACCATTGCAAGTATCAGGGTGAAGACAGAAGTCTTCCATCTCTTTGGATTAGCCAAGGAAAAACAATGTGGTAACATGCATGGGGGAGGGCTTCTCCTCAGTTAGAAAGAAAGGGAATTACTTTCAGTATTCAGGGATCAGAGGCACCAAGGGGAGGGGAATAACTTCATCTTTAATAGATGAATGATGAGTTTCTACTTTAAAGATGAGTTTCTACTGAATGAGACTACAAACTACATTTTTCTACATCGTGAAAGAGAGAACATTGCACTGGTCAACAAATTTTTACAAAAGTCACGTTACTGAAATAAAAATAGTCATTTCCTATCAATTTGTATTGCTCAACACGAATATGACAGTCAAATTCTAATTTTGGCTCTAGTTTTTTTTGTAATCTGCAATAAATTGATGTTTACATCACGAATGCATGCCAATAGTCATAGGCCTACGGTTAATACCTGTTAAAAAATCAAGTCATAGACTACTTCTTCGATTTCTTCGCTTGTCTCTTATACAGCTGTTCAGGAATGGAATAGATGGAAGATGGTTTCCATTGTGCAAAAGCACAGCCTTAAGACTCAGTTTCGATGAGTCTAGAAATAGTCTCCATTCTTGGGGTTATGAGTGATTTCTAAGGCATTCGTGAGGCCCTCAACATCGGAACAGAATACCAGCGTACTTTACTTTCTGAAGAAAGGCTCCAATTGCTGGTGGCACTTTCAATATAAAGTAATTATACATCTTCTTCTAGAAGATTCCATTGTTGGAGTCTTGATCCTAGCAATTCTGCCTTGTTCTTGGATAAGTCCAAATCATGAACCAGGTCATTTACTTCTTCCTGTGTTAGTCTGTGTGGGGTTGATGATGCACCACAGTGAAAATCTGGATCACTGCATGCTGATGGAACAGGAGAAGAACAGGTCAGCTCACCTTTGTCCTCATCTGATGAATCAAGAGAATATTCTGCTGGAGGTTCTGGTATAGGAAGTCCCTCACCATGTGGAACTGGTCTCACTGCAGACGGAATGTTTGAGTAGACTATTCTCGACTTCTTTGGCTTCGTTATTCCACCAGAAAGAGGAGGAAACAAGCAGAAGTAAGTCTTTGATGTGGTTGCTTGGCTCTCTCCATAGCATGGGGACTGCAAATGGCATTGATGGTCTTTTGCCATTTAACCACTGTGAAAGCTGTGTTGTACATGTAGCACAGCATATATGCGGGGCCTAAGGCTTGTCTTGGTCACCAACCTTGCATCCGAAGTCAAGATGATAAGCCTTCTTCACTTGAGAAGTGACACTTTTCTTCTGGTTGGCAAATGTCACTTCCTGACAAATAGAGCAGAAATTGTCCACGCTATTAACGCACTTTCGAGGTATGACTGTTCTGTATTGTGCCTAAATGAATAAAATAATAACAGTTACATGGAACAGTAGCTTAAACTGTCTCGCACAAAGCCTGTAGTATTTTCAGTGCTCATCCTTTCCGACAGGGCTTTATCTAGTGCACTGCTGACGTCAGCTTACTTCAGCAGCCGCCTGGCAGTAGTATTGGATTGCATCAGAAAATGATGCAATCAACTCTGGATGATGTGTGCATGATGGTATTATGCAATGTGATGCAATATTACATCATTCTAGGCTGATTTAGGATGTTGTTGCAGTCCTACTGGATACATTTACATGTTGAAACATATAAAATGAGTTCTATGAAATATCTTCAAAACAAGAGCTAATAAAAAATTTTCAGGGTTATATTCATGTTCAGCACACCAAGATACTACAGATTAGGGCCTTTTTAAGTCAGTAATGAATGCTCTCACTCTTGACCAGTGTTGTTTATTCAGTTAGGAAAAGGGCAGACGCTTAGGATGTGTTGATTATTTTCTTAGAGAAGGGCAAAGAACTTAGACAAGTACAGGGCTTCTGCTCAACCTTAAGGAATTTCATTGCTCTTAGCTCAAAATACTCCCTATGCCAGAGTGAAACATTTTGAGACCAGTATTAAGAATCTTGGGGTGGTCTGATTCAGGCACCTTCAAAAGTATAGGCCTCCCAGGCTTCTAACCAACTGGCTATCAAAATGGATTTTCACCACCACCTCTTCAGGCCAGCCAGAAGTCCCAGGCCTCTTATCCTCCTCACTGAACAGCCATAAATTATGGGTTTCCATGACTCCACCTCAGGTTCAATATTTTGCTAGGATGGCTCACAGAAAATAGTTTAAGTACTATTACTGATTTACTGTAAAAGCTTTAATCAGGAACTGCCAGATGGAAGCAGTATAGCAGAAGGCACAGGGTCTTTTATATCTTCTTCATGTGTGCCACTCTTTCAGCACCTTGCCTTTTCCCTCCTACCCACCCTGAGACCCTGAAAGTTCCAGTCCTCTAATTATGCCTTGGTTTTTCTGGGGGCCAACACCTACCCTAAAGCTATTTAGGAGCTCCTCAGAAGAGCTCCTCAAGAACTACTTCATTAGTGTACCAAAGGCTTTCTTACCAATCCAGAAACTTCAAAGGTTTTTGAAGCTCTAAAACTAGGAACCAAGGATGAAGATCAAATTTGTATTATTATATCACAATGTCATTAGCTCATAGTCTATATAATCTATCCAATTGTACATACTCCTGAAATTTAATTTTATTCAGTAGATTACATAGTACATTAAAGCCTTCTGTTCTTTAAGTAAATGATGTCTTTTTTCCTAATTTGTTTTGATTTAAGAGAAAAACAACCGAACTTGTTTAGCACTCCTTGTTTTTTTTAGCAGTCGTGAGCACCTCTGATGCTTTGTGATAGGAAGCTATTACTGTGGGAATACAAATAATAATAAGAAAAAGACAAATCCTAGCTACTTGGTAAGACCATAGGGGAACCCAGAAAAAGCCAAGCTGAGATTCCAATCCTATTCTCCCTCCCACCAGACAGGAAGGAACACGTAAGACAATTTTGTGAGTCTTATGAAGAATGGTGGGCTTAATGGAATATAGAACCAATAGACAGTTTAGGATATTAGAAAGTTATGGTTCTTGGTTTTCTAATTATTCACCTAGCTTCAGGATTTCACAGATCTTATACTAGTGCTCCATCAATAATACGATTTAAATTTTTTTTTTTTTTTTTAGCAATCATGCTTTTTTTTTTTTTAAAAAGATTTATTTATGTATACAAGCTAGGGTATAGGCCAGAGGCGTGGGGCGATGAGAGGGTTCACCAGAGCCAGAGTGGGGAACAGCACAGGCATATCGACAGAAATACACTGCTGAGGGGAGCAGCGGGCAAGGCAGGAGAGGTCTGCCACGCCATGTGGGAATATCCCCTGCCGGGCGGCGACAACTCCACAGCACAGCACTTAATCGCTGCGCCACCAGGGAGGCCCTAAAAAAATCTTATCCATATCCAGACCAAGTCAGGTGCCCATCCCCAGCCCACTCAGGTATATGTGTGGGGGAAGTTGGACAGGAACCATGATTTTCAGAACACGTTTTTCCATTTCACTGAAAATCCTGTGGCAAGCTCCTCTGCTAGTAGGGTTAGTAGGGAAGCAGTTTTTGTAAGTGGCAACTATGCATGTAGATGGCAATATGTACTTGCATCCTGGTTCTTCATCCTGCCAGAATAATGTTTTACTTCATCTGTGGGCAATGTAAGCTAAGTGGTTTAATTTTTCAGTTACTTTCAGAATATTAATATTGTGTTATTTATTTTGATTAATGATAATTTTAAAAATAATTGATATAAAGCTGGCACAAGGATTTTTCATCATTCAGTACCTTATATTATTCACTAATATTGTGAAACCATCACTATTAAGTCTCCCTTAATTTGGTCTGAGCTAGAGGTATAAAACTGTATATTTCCTTATTCTTTGTTATTATAACATCATTTAGTTCATTCCTTAAAAGAGTTATGTGGCACTTCTTTGAATATCTGTGTTGATGAAATTGGAGTGGACATTTTCCAGAGACCAAAACTAGACTTCTCACAATCTACACTTTGCCTTTGGAAATATCCAGTATTGAGTGTTACTTGTTCATGTGTTCTTATTATTTAATATGACTGAAATATTAATAACTAATTGTTTAAAGTACAGTATTTCAGTTAATTCCATGTATAATTAAAAAATTTAAATACATTAACATTTCATAACTTAGTCTATGATTGAGATTAGAATTGTTTGTGTTTGCTGTTCAAATAGTCAGTATAATATTTGATATTTGGATAAAATACTATTTTTCATATGAAGTATATTTGTTTAAAATTTTAGAGGGGATAGACTAGGGCGCTTAGAAAATTTGTTTAATTTATTTAATTAGTTTCAGATATTAAAAATACAGAACAGTTTCTTTGAATCTCACACAGGCTTATGTGACTATTAAATCTTGTAGGTTTATATCCTTTAATGTTTCTTTTTCTGTCACACATAGAACATTTGATCTCTAGGTTATGCTAAGTGGGATAAAGGAAGGGAAAAGTGAGATGACTCTCTCAGTTCTTTTCTAGAGAAGGTAAAGCTATCCCATTTCCTTTAAGTAGACGCTTCCAAATGATTAAGTTAATTTCACAACAGGAAACACATTTTTATTTTAAAGTACAATAGTTTCCTTGTACATTGTATGAATTAAGTGTGTTGACATTTAAAAAGCTGTCTGATGCATCAACTATTTACAACAAGTCCAGGCCAGCCAGAACTGCTTTGGGAAAGGTGTATAGACTTACTGAAGTTAAAACTCTACTACAAGGCAAGATTATTTTAGAGACATGAAGTCTGGGTTTTGGCTTCAGGAAATATCACTTTGGAAATTACTCCCTAGGTGGGATTAAACATAAAAGTTTGAATATGAACCTAAAAAGAATTAAGTTACCATACTGAGTAGAACTCATTGCCTAGGGATTTTTTGAAAAGTATTTTGATTAACTGTTATTTGAAATTACTTTTAAGAATATTTGAAACTGAGTTGCAGAACTCCTTATAGTGAAGGCTTTAAAAGAACATGATCATTTCTGGCCTTGAAAATCTGATTTCATTATTATAAGTTAACTGTTAGGAAGCTAACTAGTGGTATTTAACCTATTTCTAATTGAAAAGATAAAATTACTAAACCGTGTGTTCATAAAAAGAGAACTGACTCTCAATGCCAAATTACAAATTATGCTTTTCATTGTAATAAACAACTAGGTAAAGAGTTAAAATACAGGAGTCATAGTTATTTTCTGTATTTTTATACTAAGTGATGGAAATGATTAATATTAGGACAGTTCTCTTTTTATGTGCTATCTGTAGCATACACACACAAAAATGCTGTACGCCTTGTGGCCTCTATATGTATAGTGGTATGTCTTTATATACTATATACTTAGTGTATACAGTGTATATAATGTATATTATGTGCTTATAGATAGCTTATGTATGTGTATATAGACATGTGTGTATTTATATATATCTCTGTGTGTATATATAGCATGTGTGTGTATGGAGAGATTGTCTAGTAGAAAATAATATGTTTGTAGACTATTTCTGTTATGGAATATAGAGAAGTAATTCTTGTAACAATGACCCTAAGTTTTTTAGTTACAGCAATTATCTTCTGAGCAGCCCTCTTTGTCATAAATTTAAAGGTTATATTGTGTTATCAGTGGCGATTGTCTATATTCAAGTTTTTGTTGTAGCCTTTCACTAAGCAAACTATTGTTAAAAGAAAAATTTTAAAAGAGAATCTGATTGTCTTTCATAAAAATATAAAAACATGTAAAAGATTTAATTTAGCTCATTAATGATAGTGTTATAAGTTCTAAGCACTACATATATTGACAGTCTAAGGATGCTGAAATGAATTTACAAATGCAAGATGGGCAAAATTGCTCAGTATCCACTGGGCAATAATCAGTTGCATTCCACTAGTTTGTATTTCTATGAACTAGAATTATTTGTATTACTCTCAATTAAAATTCTGTTGTAAAAAAGGCTAGTCAACGACTGGAAAGTGTCCAAGTTAGCCAAAACACCCATTACATTTCAGTCTTTCACAGTTTTTCCTTACTGTTCATTGCTGATTCCATCCTTGGTACTTTATATAGCATTAGCTTGATTTTAGTAGTTGCAAGAGAGAAATTATTCCTTGTTTACCCATTTATTTCAGTTAGTCATGGAAATTCTCTGAGAGCAGGCACCCCAAAATGCATAAATCAGTCAAGAATAAAATAAAGTTCTAGATGTTAATACAGAACTGAGTGGTTAAATCTTGGGCCCTGGTTCAAAGAGTAGGAGAAAATAGGGTTTGTGTAAAATCTAATTTGATTTTAGTTGTAATGGAGCAGCCAGTTATTTGAAGAAATACAACTAGAAATGCTTTTGAACAGCAAGAATCCCCTTCTAGTGGAATTATTTCTTCCTTGCCTTTGTTTTATAAACTAGTGCATTATATAATAGATTTTCCCCAAGTAACATTTTATTAATATTTTTATATCAATCTATTTCAAAGTGGATTAAAAATGCAGAAAGTAGGCACAGGGGGCTTGAGCTTTATCTAATGTCACTCCCTTGGGATCCAGCTGGAGGCAGCCTCTGGCCCTGAGGCATCCTCCAAGCCTGCTTTAAGCTGAGACCAGAGAAGGCCACACAGAGCAGCTGGACCTGCTCACTCACAGGGTTTTGGAGGGAGCCGCCTAAGTGGACTGGGACACTGGGTAGGAGGTCTGTGTGGGCTACCAGTCGCCCATCATGTTCTGTTTTAGACCCAGCTTGTTCCAGATCCTCTCCAGGCCCACTTTTCCCATGAAGGTGGTGATGGCAAAATTACACTCGTGCTTCTGGAAATTTTTATTTAAAATGCCTTGTAAAAGTCTTCCATTTCTTTTTAAGTCGTTTTCCTTTTTAATTTATTTTTTTGCATCTTTGTTCATTTTTGTACAATAATTGGTTTCTCCCCTCAGGTGTAGTCCCTGTAGTTTTCCCACCACCATGTCACCTGTGCACCATCAACATAGTCCCTTGTGCTCTTCCCTCTCCCGTTTTGACCCTTCTCCCTCCCAGTCCCCTGCTGTCTGCCTCAGGTCTATGGTTGGTCTCCATGTTTTGTCTTTTTCCTCACTTTTCATTAGGCCTCTCCATAGTCTACACATAAGTGAAACCATCTGTTATTTATCTTTTTCCTTCTGAAAAATCTGCCATTTCTTCTGCATTCAGTGCTGGTCTCTGACCTGATTCAATTCTCAGCCCCAGGTCTTAAGCTTTCAGTTTCAAGTAAGTAAATTCATCCCTTTCCTTACTGAAAGTCAAGATTCTGTTTTGCCCAGAACTGCGGGTTCCATTCTTGTGTTTCCTGCCTCAGTTCTTCTAGATTTTGTTCCAAAGGTGATTCATTTTCAAGAACATAAAAGTGAACAGGTCGAGGGTTTGAATATTTATTTGGGGGTCCTAGCCAATCATGGCTAGACTTCCTTGGCGGGCAGAATCTTGAGACCTCCCCAGGAGAGCTAAGAGGGATGACGCTTGGTGCCCAGCTTGCATGCTCCATGCCATAAAAGGCTTATCCGCCACCTTAATACCAGATTTTAAATTGGTTATAACTTTAACTCCAAAATAGTGAGACACTTCAAACTATGAAAAAAATAAGCATGACATGTTTTTATGAAATCCTCGTACTGTATTATTTTGCTCTTGTGTTTGCTCTTCAGACAATTGTTTATAATTTCCATTTTATAATTAATAATAATAATTAGAACTGAATTTTCAGTTGCATGCCCTTCCCGTGGGAGGGAAACAGCAGATTTGGTGAGGTAGACACCACTTTTCTACCAATAACAGACTTTGGGCCTAAAGGATAGTCTCACTCAGTCATTGACTCTTACAGGGAGTAATGGGTGTTAGATTATATGATGCAGCTGTGGAGTAGTTGAGCCCAGTACTATGGGAGCAGAGAGTGGGCATGTGTTCATTGAGCTCCAAGGGCTATGGTACCTGAGTAGATGGCTTAGAATTTTCCTCATACCTTGCCTCCTTTGGTATTCTCTAGAACCTGATTCTCTAGGCTTCTGTTAACTCTGTGATCTACCTGATTTTCTTGTGGTAAGTTTTCTTTCTGCTAAAGTTAACTGGAGCTGGTTTCTGTTGTCTATGAAGCACGTAATTCTAACTAGTAGAATAAGCAGCCAGACATGGTTATGTTTCTAAGATTATGATCATTATTAGGTTTACATGGAACAAAGTGAAGTGCATGTATTGTTGCGTAGGGAGATCTGTTGAAGTAATTTAGGTTGCAGAATTATAACCTAGTAGATGACATGAATCAATTTATGGGATAATAGTGGTAACTATGAATATATCATTTTGGAGTATTGTAATCCATCTTTTACTTTATGGTCACATGTCCAAGAATATCCCTTGAATATTTAAAACTTTCCTGGCATCTTAAAATATTAGCTGCTTCTAGTAATAGTGGAATAGCTCGTATTGAACTAATCCTTCTGCAGAAAACTATTATAAATTCTGGACAAAATACAAAAACTTCACTACTCTCTGAAGGTGCTGAAGAGTGACCATAAATAGGCAGAAATTGAAGGGAAGTCAACACTTGGAAAGACAACAACACTGCATAAACGAAAATGAGGTTTTGTTGCCAGCAGACCTGCACTACAAGAAATGCTAAAAAGGGAGTTCTTCAGGCTTAAGGGAAATGATACCAGGTGGAAACTTGGATCTTCTGAGTAATGAAGAGCAGTAAAATGGTAAACATGTACGCAAATTTCTCCAGGACACATATAAGGTTACAGTTAAAACTGTATTGCAAGGCTTATAGCATATGTAGATATAATACATACACTGTTAGAAGCATAAAGTTGATGGAAAGGAATTGTAAGTTTCCTGCGTGTTACATAAAGTGGCACAATATTAATCGTTAGTAGACTGAAGAGTTAAAAGGATGTATGTTGTTATCCCCAGAGCACCCTTTAAAAATAATGCAAAGAAGTATTTGTAAGGTCTAGCGATAGAAGAGGCAACGAAGCAGAGGGAAATGTAAGATAAAGAGGCCTTTATTAGCAACTCCCAGGCGAGGTTCACAGATCCCGGGCGGGAGTCTGTGGAGTCGCACCCCCAACTAGGGGGACGGGTCTCTATACGGGGTGAAGGAATTCCAAGGGTGGGGGCAACTCCATTTGGAGCTGGTGGCCTTGCAGGTGCATTCGGGCTGTGCCAGCCCATCTGGGTAGTGGGGGCATGAGTTTCTTTCCAAGGTCACACATCTTCTCCTAGATTCTTCACAGCGCCCTTGTTGGGGAGGGGAGGGTTGAGGTCAGCATTTTACAATATGTATGCAGCTGAATCCAGATTTCAAAAAAAAGTTACCGATTTGTTTAAGTGATGAGATATTCAAACATACAGTCATTTTCAAATGGTAGAATAGAAAATGTCAACAGCCTATGAAAGTACTGAAATAATGAAGAAACTCTGTGGTAAATAATTATAATTGCTGACATTTGTTGAGTATAAATTCTTTACTAATAGTTTAATAGTCATTAGAACAATCTTAATAGGGTAATTGTTATTTTTATCTAACTGTAAGGAAGGTGAGGCATGGTGATGTTAAATAATTTACCCAAGGTTTCATAATTAGGCAGAGCTGAGATTTGGACCCAGACTGTCTGACTATAGAGTTTGTGTTCCTAATCTGTTACACTTTTTTCAGAAACTGAAATGTGAATTAAACTTCATGACGAACATGTTGCAAATAAAGTACTATATATGAATGAAACTAAATTAGAGATAAAGTATTTGTTAAAAATATGTCTTTGTTTTGCTTTAATTGTTTTTAAGATTTATTATTTATGCATACAAGAACTGGGGTGTAGGCCAGAATTGTGGGGTGGTGAGAAGATTCGCCAGAGACAGTAGGGAGCAGAACAGGTGTATCTACTGAAGTACACCGCTGAGGGGAGCAGCAGGCGAGGCAGGAGAGGTCTGCTGCGCCATGTGGGAAGCTCCCTGGTCGGGGATCGAACTCCTTCTGCAGCGGCTGTGGATAGCTTCATAGTACTGAGACTTGACCTGTTGGGCCACCATGGAGGCCCCACTTAATAACTTTTTTAAAAAACTGCCTTTTTGCTTTTGTTTGTCAGTAATAGCTCTAACCACTATTCCTTGCCCATGTGAGTTAGCAAATATTTGTGATCAGGAAATTTGTGTAGACATCCAGCACCAAAAAGATAAAAGAAAGAAATCCAGGTATTCATCAG
The DNA here is from genome assembly GCA_004024925.1 of Scalopus aquaticus. NCBI lineage: Eukaryota > Metazoa > Chordata > Mammalia > Eulipotyphla > Talpidae > Scalopus > Scalopus aquaticus. Next base: position 5,522 of record PVIJ01018261.1, on the reverse strand, counting down.
GTAGGATAACGCCTAAAATCTTGGCACACCCTCATCTGTTTTTAGACATTGCTTATTTGGGCATCCGTCATCCAGCTGACCTTTCCTTTTGCATAGGTGACACAGTATAACTTTGTCTAGATATATGTGCAGTGATAAATAATATATGTGGGGTGTATGGAAAAAAAAAAACTAACAGACGTGTACCTGTACGGCTCTCCTCCCCCTTGCCCCACAGCTTAAGAAGTAGAACCTTACCAATGGTTTTAAAATCATTATAGGACCTGGGCCTCCCTGGTGGCACAGCGGTTAAGCGCTGTGCTGTGGAGCTGTCGGCAGCGGCGACGCGAGTACGACGCCCGGCCGGGGAGAATCCCACATGGCGCGGCAGACCTCTCCTGCCTCGCCCGCTGCTCCCCCCAGCAGTGTATTTCTGATCTGCCTGTTCTGCTCCCCATTCTCTCTCTGGTGAACCCTCTCGCTGCCCCACGCCTTTGGCCTGTACCCCAGCTTGTATGTATAAAATAAAATAAAAAAAAATAAATCTTTTTAAAAAAAATAAAATCATTATAGGACCATTCCAGTTGTATTCCTTGCCTTCCCCATTTTTAAAAGGGTGATTTTCAGTGTATGTGAGTTGGTTACTGCCATTTTGTGTTTAGTTTTAGTTTTCTGTTGCTATTTCCTTGTTCAGGGTTTTGTTGTTTTTTGTTTTTTTGGTTTTTTTTTTGGTGGATGTTTTTCACTTACCTTTAGGTAAGAGAGATCCTTTTAACATTTCTTACAGGGAAGTTCTGGTTTTGCAAACTCCTTCAACTTCTGTTTGTCTGGAGAGGACTTTATTTATCCCTCATTCTGAAGGAGATTCTTATAGGATATGGCATTCTGGACTGACAGTTTTTATCTTTATGTATTTTGAAAGCATCATTCCATTCTCTCTTGCTCATCAGTTTCCTCAGAGAAGTCAGTTGCAAGTGTGATGTGGCTACCGTTATAGGTTATCTGTTTTTTTTCCCCCTTAGCCACCTTTAATATTCTTTTTTGTCTTGAACTCTTAGAAGTTTCACTGCTATGTCTTGTAGGTTCCATTATGTTTAGATAAACAGGTTTGTTGTTGCTTTTTATCTTCATCTATTTTTGTACTTAGTTTCTCCCCCCCGGGTTTGGGAAATTTCCTCTATTATTTCTTTGAATAGAAGAAATAATGTTTCTGTCTTTTTCACTTCCTGTTTCTGTCTTTCTCTGTTTCTGTCTTTTTCACTTCCCCTTCTGGAATAACCATTATTCTTATGTTGCCTTTCCTAACAGTTGGAGAATTCTCAATGTCTTTCTTCATTTTTTTTGCCTTTATATTTATCTTTTCCCATTTAAATTCTTTTTGCATTACCATCTTTGAGGTCACTAATTTGTTCTTTCATTTGGTCTATTCTGCTTCCATATCTTTGTCCAGAATTTTTATCTCCTCTATAGATCTTTTTATATTCAGTCATTATCTTCTTATCTAAAGCTTCAATTTCTATCTTCCGTTCATTGGTTTTATTTTTCAGTGCATTCATTTGTTTTTCTGAGTTTTCTTGTTATCCTTAATCGAATTTTCTTCCACTTATTTGAACTTCTTTATCAGGGCAGTTTTGAACTCTGTATCTGATAGGAAACTCTGTATCTGATAGGAAGAAAAGATGTTCCGTGTCTTTGTGGTTGGATTCTGGAAAGGTGCATCTCCTTGTAGTGATCTGTTCCCTTGAGGAATCAAGGTGCCATGTATTATATTTTCTCTCTGCCTATTTTGCTCCTCAGAGTTTGCTATTTTTTTTAAAAAAAGTGTCCTTACCAGTGACTTAGAGGTTTGCAGAAGAACTGCTTTCCAGCAGTTGCCGTTGTGGTTGTTTTTTTTTTTTTAAATCTTTTCCTACTTTGTATGATTTTAGAAATTTGCCCTTTCTAGGCTTTTGTATGTTGAGAAGACCTAATCTGCAGCTGTCAGTTTGGGGTGAGGGAGGCACCTGGAGGTGTCTCAGTTGCTGGTGAGCATTGTTGGGAAGAGCTGGCTCTTATTTGTGATACCACTAATATCTCTTCTCTCTGGAGAAGAGAATCTAGAACCGAGTCTCTGCAGTCTGTGTGCTGTCAGTGCATTTCACAAGGTCAGTACCTGCCCCAAGAGGTTGAGGGAGAAGGGGAGTATTGTCCAAAGCACTGTCCTTGTTCTTTTCACTTGGGATTTGGCCCATTGGGTACATCTCAGCTACTCCATATCTCCCCTCAGTCAACGGTATGCCTACATAACACTCGGCTTTCCCTTTCCCGGGGCTGCCTGCCAAATGGGAGTACAGATCCAGGAGGCTTGCCCAGAAGGCTTTCTCCTGGAACCACAATCTAGGTATCTTTGCCCACCTACCTTTTGTTGAATGGAGTTGAATCTCTTCAGTGTGCAGTCTGTGTTGGTTTCTAAGTGGTGGTCTAATTTGCTCCAACTTTCAGGACCCTCTTGGTTTAGTGCTCTTCTGGATAACTTGCAGATTATCCTCCTGAGAGTGAAGCAGGAAACCTCCTCTGACACCATATTGGTTTGGTCTCTTCATAAAATGTTTTGGTAACAACTAACTTATTTTCATGGTCTAAAAGTTTGTTTTTATCTTGCTTAATTTGCTTAATTTTTTTAGGTATTACATAGTATTTGAAATCATACACTTTTTTTTTGTCTTTCTCCCTTTGACTTATTTCACTGGGCATAATCCCCTCTGGGTTCACCTATGTTGTTGAAAATGGCAGAATTTCATATTTTTTTATAGCTGACTGATATTCCATTGTCTGTATATACTGTATCTTCTTTATACAGTCATCTGTAGATGGGCACTTATGTTGTTTCCAAATCTTTGCTATTCTAAATGTTGTGCTGAACATAGAGCTGCATATATCCAGGTGCATATAGCTCTTTAAATTAGTGTTTCTGTGTTCTCTTGGTAAATGAAATAGTATAACTAGATTGTATGGCATTCAATTTTTTGAGGAATATCCTTACTGTTTTCCTCTCAAAAGAAAAGAGCCTGATGAGTTGGGGAGGCCAAGAGATAAAGAGGCTAAAATTTAGCAAGGTAGGAGCAGAGAGGTTGGAAGAAGTATGTGCAGACCTTTCAGATCAAGTAAAAAAAAAATAGAAGAAGAAGAATAGGGGCCATCCTGGTGGCCTAGGGGTTAAGTCTCAGCACTATCACTGCTACAGCTTGAGTTCTATCCCCGGCCAGGGAGCTAACCCACATGGCACAGCAGACATTTCCTGTCTCACCTGCTGCCTCCGTTAGCAGTGTATTTCAGTAAATCTGACTGTTCTGTTCCCCTGTCTCTGAATCCTCTTACCCCCACCCCCAGCATCTCTGGCCTACACCCCAGTTCTTGAATGCATAAATAAATAAAATCTTAAAAAGAATGATAATTTTCAATGGATTTGTGGTTGGAGAGAATCCATTTTACCTCTTTATGAATCTCCTGTAGCATAAAGAAGGTATTGAATATTGATTAATTTGAGTAACTATAATAAATGGTAGAGGTGGTAGATGATGGTGGTCATGGAAATATCTATGATATAGAATAGGTAGGATTGGATGATAGTTGTATATGTAATAGCTACCTGTGGGTGGTGAGAGAAAGAGGGAGACATTTTTGACTTACCAACCTTCCTTTGCTAATTTTTAATTGTAGTGTTTTTTTTTTTAAATTCAACATGCTCCAATTTGCAACTTTTCTCTTTAGTTGTATAGCCTGTAATAGAATTCAGTGCTTTTGTAAAATAGATGTTTACCTGATGGAGAGAATGTTACCACAATTAAAAGAATAAGTAAGTAGTTAAAATAGAAGTTAGCAATTCTCTCTCTCTCTCTCTCTCTCTCTCTCTCTCTCTTTCTCTCTCTCAATCTCTCTCTCTATATATATGTCTGTATCTATGAAATTGTAACTAGTTTGTAACTACCTAAAAGGTATTTGCTACATGAAACCTAAAAGACTTTCTAAACATTTACTTTCCTTCATTGATCAGGCTATTTATTTAAAAGTGTATTATCTAATATATACATAATGGAATGTTACTCAGCAATCAAAAAATATTAAAGTCCCGCCATTTACAGCAACATGGGTGGAGCTGGAAGGGATTATGCTCAGTGAAATAAGCCAAAAGGAAAAAGTAAAATATCAGATGTTTTCACTTATAGAAGGAATATCGGGGAACCAAATAAGGGGAACCAAAAATACAGTAAATTAAAAAACAAAATTAACAGGTAACTATAAATCAGAGACTCTGCAGGGGAGGGAGAGAGATCAAAATAGGGGAGGGAAGAGTACAAGAGACTATAGTGATGGTGCACTGGTAAATTGGTAGTGGGAATTATATGGGGACTATACCTGAGAGGAGAAAACATACATTGTACAAAAAGGAAGAATTTTATTGTTATTATTTTTCTCCTGAACCCTTATTTGGTTCCCCTATATTCCTCCTGAAAGTGAAATCATTCGATATTATTCTTTTTCCTTCTGTTTTATTTCACTGAGCATGATCCCTTCTAGCTCCATCCATGTTGCTGCAAATGGCATGAGTTTATCTTTTTTGATTGCTGAATAATATTCCATTGTGTGTATGTACTACATCTTCTTGATCCAGTCGTCTGTTTTTGGGCATTTGGGTTGTTTCCATATCTTACCTATTGTAAATATCTGCAATTAACATAGAGGTGCAGGTATCCTTTTGAATTCATGTTTTTGTGTCCTTTGGGTAGATTCCTAGGAGTGGAATTGCTGGATCACATGGTAGCTCCATTTTTATTTATTTTATTATTTTTTAAATTGTTATTTATGTCTTTTACATTTTGTATTCCCCTTGGGCAGCCCACCACCAATTCACCCGTGATCCATCTCCATGGTCCCCTGTAGTCTCCTCTCTTCCATTTTGTGCCCTTATCCTCGACCCCCCCCCCACCCCACCCCCCACCGCTGAGTGTCTCTCTCCCAGCCGGCCTCCCTATAGTCCTGTTATAAGTGAAACCCTCCGATATTTTTCTTTTTCTTTCTGGCTTATTTCACTGAGTATGATTCCCTCTAATTCCATCCATGTCTCTGCGAATTGCATATGTTTATCTTCTTTGAATGCTGAATAGTATTCCATTGTGTATATGTACCACATCTTCTTGATCCAGTCATCTATTTTTGGACATCTGGGTTGCTTCCATACCTTTGCTATTGTGAATAGTGCCGCAATGAACATACGGGTGCATGTATCCTTTCGGATTAGTGTTTTTGTGTCCTTTGGGTAAATTCCCAGAAGTGGTATTGCTGGGTCGTATGGGAGCTCCATTTCTAGCAGTTTGAGGAATCGCCATACAGCTTTCCATAGTGGTTGGACCAGTTCACATTCCCACCAGCAGTGTAGAAGAGTTCCTTTTTCTCCACATCCTTTCCAGCATTTGTTGTTGCCTGTATTTTTAATGTGTGCCATCCTCTCAGGTGTGAGGTGGTATCTCATAGTGGTTTTGATTTGCATTTCCTTGATTATAAGT
>PVIJ01018260.1:0-26848 GCA_004024925.1 Scalopus aquaticus | reverse complement strand
GGGGAGGATAAGGGCACAAAATGGAAGAGAGGAGAATACAGGGGACCATGGAGATGGATCACGGGTGAATTGGTGGTGGGCTGCCGAAGGGGAACACAAACTGTAAAAGACATAAATAACAATAAAAAAAAAAGAATAAAAAAAATAAATAAAGCCTGACTCCTTTTTGGACCTGTCTTTGTTGGAGTAGGATTATTGCAATGCTATATTTGTAATTACCAATAAACACCAAGTCCCAAGAGATCAACTACCAAATAAGTAGAAGAATTAGATAGCTGATAAGAGAGAGATAAATTTTCATCTTGTCAAATAAGTCTTCTATCTTATGGGATTGGTGGTATTATTCAGGTTCCCTTGTACATCAGATTCCATATTAGTTAGCTTTCACATTTTTTAGTTTTCTTCCTTAAATACACAGTTTCCTGGTAAATGACTAAATGTAGTTTAGGGAAAGACTGGAAATTATTTATTTCACATAATAGTGTAGAGACCTTCCTCACATGCATAAAGCAATCTCTTTAGTGTGTAAACTGGTTAAGACCTAGAAACTAGGCAAAAGACCAGAATTTTCCATTGCAGCATCTGACATCTTTTGCTTTTGCTTGCCACCTCTTGTTATTTTCAGAAAGATATATTTTCGGTAAAATACAAGTATAAAGAACCATAAGTTAAATTGTATTTGTCCACTTATCTTTTCTAATTATCTATTTCTGTTTAACAAATTAGTCCAGAACTTACTGGCTTAAAACAAATGTTTAATTTTGCTCACAATATTGTAGGTTAGAAATTCTGGAATGGTTCAGCTGGTTTGATCTGCTCTGATCCACAGACCATCTGGGCCTGAAAAACCTGTAGCCAAGATGGTTTTTATTCACATTTCTAGCAAATGTGGCTCACTGATTTCTTTGTCTCTCTCGGTCTGTGTCCCTCTACATCTCATTTCCTGGTTTCCAAACATGATTTGGATTTTTCACAGCCAGGTTCCTTACATCATTATCAGAAGATACATCTCACCCCACAAAACATTTCTATAGCAAATCTTCTAAGATATGAAGGATAGAAGTAGTCAGAATCTTAAAACATGGATGTGGAAACTGACACAGTGAGACATCTATCATATTCCACTGTTCTAAGTCAAAGAGGACACCCCCACACAAGAGGAGAAAATTTAGATCTGGTTCTCAATGGAAGAACTGTCAATGAAACAGAGTCAACCTCTTAGCCTATTTAGGAAATCCTTAGATTACTGTGCCCTAGTGGCCTATATAGGTCTGCTTTTCAAATATAATTACAATCCTGAAGTACAGCACTTGCCATTTTAAGACAATATATTTTTATTAATACGAAGGAATGTGACTCCATAGCAGCATTTCCAAAGTCAATTCTAGCCTACATATTGTATCAATGACTTGTTCAGAGATTCCAAGGCTCCATTTCTCATTAATGTAGTGAAGAGTATGTGGTTACAAAGGCTGTTATTCATCCTTATATAATCAATTCATTCTAGCATCCCCATCATTTATTTTAGTGGTCCTCTGAATCCTCCTTGAGGATTCTATTGTGACAATTTCAGCTCATTTACGACAAGAAATTATTGTGATTGCAATTCAATAATCATCCTAGCAGAGTGTTACGACTTGCTATAGGTATCCTGAGTAAGAAGTTAAATGCAAATCATGAAGATAAGCTGTCATGTTAATAAATTCCTACCCTCTATGTCATTTATTCTGCCACCAGTCTAATATCAAGATATTGAACCCTCTCATGTTTCTTCTGTTACCTCCCTGTTGGTATTAACAAAGAACTCCATTTCTTCCACATGTAATTTTCTTTTTCCTGAGAGCAGGAACCATATTGGCTTCTTTGTATGCTTTGAGAACACATCTAATCATTGTTCCAGGAAGCAATAAGCAGACGAAGACATGGATCTTTACAAAGAGAGAATCATCTTACATCATTTCTAGTAAGTGAGAGAAGTTAAGTTCCTCCAACGTATTTGAGGATTAATAGAAATCTGTAGGTTCGAGACTCCTACAATCAACTACTGAAATGTTACAATTACATATCTTTGAAAAAACTATTTTCCTAACAAAATTGGAGTTTTGATATGTGTTAAAGAAATATTATTAAATTATCATTTGTCCAGTTTTAATAAATTTGGGTGTGATGTTCTTTCTAGTCTTCTACATATCTGACCAGAAATCACCCTGAGTTAAATTATCATTTAACTCAAAGATAATTAGCTTTATTCCTGTATAAGAAATGTCATTATGTTATGCAGTTTAAATCTATATATGCGGGATGGTATAATATCTATTTATAATTCCTGTTTAAAGGGAATATAATTTAAAGCTTATGATTTTACTTCCATTATTGTAATATGGTTAAATGAGAAAGAAATGCAAAAGATATTCACTAATAGTCATTTTGATGTTGATGTTAAATCACAGAACATGCTTAAATATTTGCTACATTAACGTTTATGCTTCTTCCTTCCTGTTTTGGAAGGATGGACAGTGAAATATTGGTGGCTTTAGGGGAAATTATCAATTATTGTAGTGAATATAAAATCACCTAAAGAAATATTATCATGTTGCTTTCCTTTTTCCTAAAATAAAACAACAGAATAACACATGAAATTTCTGTACAGAAAATCAACTTGCTTTACTGTCAAAAAAAGGAGAGTCAGGAGTAATTAGGCCACAATAGCTTTTTGTATGTTTGCCGTTTACTTAGTAGTAATCTTCAAAAAACTATTCCAGTGACTATATTTTGTATTATCATTACGAGTTATATTTTCAGAAGAGTGGGTGCTAATGAAAATGCTCACTTTATTAAAATTGTGTACTCTCTTTTTTTTTTATAATATATATTTTTATTGTTATTTATGTCTTTTACATTTTGCATTCCCCTTGGGTAGCCCACCACCAATTCACCCGTGATCCATCTCCATGGTCCCTTGTGTTCTTTTCTATTCCATTTTGTGCCCTTTCCCTTCCCTCCCTCCGGCTCCTTCCTCCCCCCCTCCCCCGCCACTGATTGTCTCTCTCCCACCCGGCCTCCCTATAGTCCTGTTATAAGTGAAACCATTCAATATTTTTCTCTTTCTTTCTGGCTTATTTCACTGAGTATGATCCCCTCTAACTCTCTTTCATCCCTACCAGGAAATATTCTATTCTGCATAACAAACTTCATTTTAATTTTAGTCAAATTCTTACTTTTATTTTTTCATTAAATTATCATCACATTATATAGCATTCAGGTATGTATCAATGAAAATAAACATGTGTATAAACTATATTCAGTTTCCCCACGGGGTTTTTAAAATTCAGCTTTTCTGTCTCGTTAAACAGAGTCAAAACATCCCTCTCTTTACCTTTACTGCACAGCGCACACAGGGTAATAGTAAATGCCTAGACCAGATCTTTTTAATATTATTTCTGTTAACTGGCACTCTAATTTTTATAAAGTAGCATATCATTTATATATCACATAAGAATTGAATCGCAAGGGAAATTTGAAATCTTCTAATCTTAAGGATCTAGGAAAAGTAGGACAGGGGTTTAGTGAACTCCTGGGACACACCATCTTTGCATCTCGTTGTCTCAGGGGGAGAAAAGATGGGAAGCGAGGGATAAGCAATCCATTGACGGTCCTAAGACCTTGAGCAAATCAATAGCCTTGTGTTTTTTGTTGTTTATTTGTTTCTTCTGTTTTGTTTTAACTGCAGTACTGAATGCTTTAAATTGTACTGCAGGGTATGAGAGACTTTTGGATCTAGTTTTCAACTACAGAATTGAGTTCTTCCTTTGCTTTGGAGTCATGTGGGATTCAGAAAAGTTTGAGTAATGGTCTAGTAGAATTTATATTTTATAGGTTTTGATAGTTATTTTGTCTCCAGCAATGCACTTGCGGCCCATAAAGTGCCAGGTAAAGTGTCAATATTGTATGTAGAGTATGTACACAACAATTACAATGAGGAAAGCAAAGGAACATCCAGAGCAGACACAACTTCATCATGAATAGATGAATCCTCTGGAAACATCAGGAAATAGTTTCTCTGGTGTTCACTTGATCTCATAGTTTCATTTTCCAAGTCAGTTCTCCCTATTAAATTTTCATCGGAGATATCTCAGAGTAGGATGGAAGTTTTTTAGTGAAGGGAACAAGCCATGGTAAAGGACGGTGAGACAGGGAAAATCGCTTACCTGAAATAACTACCGCCAGTGTGGGATGTTTATTCCAAGGAAGAAGGTGAACAAAGATGTCACCATTTAATGTAGCTAGAAAAATCCCTCTTTAATAGATATTCATGAAGATGGATATCTATTTCTTATAATTAATTTCTTATATGGGCCTCCCTGGTGGCGCAGCGGTTAAGCGCTTTGCTGTGGAGCTGTCGGCAGCGGCGACACGAGTTCGACGCCCCGCCGGGGAGAATCCCACATGGCGCGGCAGACCTCTCCTGCCTCGCCCGCTGCTCCCCTCAGCAGTGTATTTCTGATCTGCCTGTTCTGCTCCCCGCTCTGTCGCTGGTGAACCCTCTCGCCGCCCCATGCCTCTGGCCTGTACCCCAGCTTGTATGTATAAATAAAAAATAAATCTTTAAAAAAAAAAAACTTTAAAAAAAATTTCTTATAACTAATTAGTGTTTGAAGGTATGCCAGGATGTCTTTTCTTTACTTAGAATACCCTCATTGATGTGAACTGTAGGATTTTTTTTTTTTTTTTGCTCTTGGTTCTTTCTTGTAAGAAAGGGCAATCTATTTTATAGTGTCCTTTCTGGTTACCAATCTGCAAGTGTCCTTGTAAGCAGGTAGCCAGTTGGGAAGAGGGCCACGCATTTACATTGGGTCCTGTTTCATTCTTGTTCTAAAGCCCTTTCAAAAGGTTCTGCCAGGTGCTGCGATTCAGATAAAGGGTCTATTTCCCATTCTATTTTTTTAATTAGGTCTCCAATTCCAGGTTTCACTCCACTGACAAAATGAGATAAAAAGGCTGCTATTACATTAGCACCTTCTTTAACTTCCAAATGTTGTTAGAAAGTATTTTATAATTTATTCTGCACATATCCTGGAGTAACATATTCTGCTTGTTTATAGAATATTAAAATTTTATTTTAAATGTTTTAGGTATCTTTTGGGCAACTGTGACCTACATTTATAGCACTTTGTAGCCCTCAAGTTAATTGTGGAAAGAGATCCTGAAAGTTGCATCCTACGTCAGTACAATCAGTTTCTAAGCAGGATTTAACCTCTGATATTCTGATTGACACATGTACAAATTGATGTAGGTCCTGCATGACATATATCCAAAATAATTCTGAATGCTTCTATGAATAAATACACATGCTTGTCATGCTTGAGTTGATGGAGACTTTTTTCCTGTAGCTCTTAATTTAGTTTAAATTCAAGGTATGATTTCTGTATTTGCCTGCATACTTAGTTCTTGGGAGAGGTGGATAGAGAAAACTGGTGTTTGGGAATTTTAGGATAACTGCTAGGTAAATACAGGTCATACAAGAATGAAGGAGTTGACAGAGATACAGAACAAAATATATCAGAGGGGTGAGGAGGAAAAGAAGAGCTGCTGTAAAGTCGGAAATTAGAAAATTAAGAATAGTCCAGTATTGTTTAAGTTTGTCGAACGGTTAAATGTATTTTGTATGAAATGGAATTATAATGTTATAGTTAAAGATACAGTAATATAGAATAGGATAGAATCAAATTGAATTGATGCAAATAGAACAGAGGACTAGTAACAGTAACAGGGATTGAAGCTGATGATATGGGGAGATTAGAGTTTCTTCTTGTTGAGGGACAAGGAAATAAGAGTTGCCAAATAAATTTTTCGATGTAGTTTGGGGTGCATTCTTTATAGCTAGGTAGGATTTATATGAAAGCTGTGAAGATCTTAATCTACACTCCATTATATATAACTTAATGCTCTTAGAGTTCCTTAAAATCAGAGGAACCAAATATATTATACTAATGTGTATGTTTGTTTGTTGAAAGCAAATGTTGTTTTCCCTTTTTATCCCACATGCTCTTTATGCTACAAATAGTTTAAGTGATGAGATCTAGACATCTCTCTCCCTAAATAGATTGAGCATACAAAAAATAGTAATCGAATATATAAAATTAAAATGTAAATTTATCACTACAGAAATAGGATATTAATGTTGTTGTATCTGGGTACAAATTCTACTAAACTAATATTACATACTTCCATTCAACCCTATCATTTTCTTAATGGAATGTTTATTTTCCTTTTATTAACAAATGCTAAATAGCAACTTACCCACCTTCTAAATTATTTTACATAGTGATATCTTCCAGTTAAAATTATAGTCATATTACTTATGGGTAGCATTTCTTCTGCCTCTGTAATGGCAAAGCATAGTTTTGAATGCACTGCTATGGAATAACCAATTTTATTCATCTCTGATGCTGCTTCTAGAGTCATATTTTTTAAAAACAAAAACAGAGTACATTTTAATACTGTGACACTATAAAAATGATGAAATACTACCATTTGCAACAGCATGGGTGGACCAAGACAGTGTGTTTAGTAAAGTAAGTGAGGCAGAGAAAGACACTGTATGAGTTTACTCATAGGTGGTTTAAAGAGATATCAGACAAGTAAACTAAATAAAAATAATAAACTTTTGACTATAACCCAATCAGAAATTACCAGAGGGTAGGGTGGTAAATTGGGTTAAAGAGGTCAATTGTATAGGGAAAGATAGAACTGGATTTTTAGTGATGGGTTAATGTAGTATAAACCCATTATATCACACAATGTTACCTGAATGAAAATCTATTTTAAGTATCTCACAATCATAATACAAAAATATTCCTTATGTATTATGTTTTGTGAATTTTTTTCCTTAGAGTATGTAATATTGTTTTTGTTTAGAGATGGAGAAACCGCAATGCTTTTTATTTTCTTCCATCACTTCAACTCACAATGTTGATAAGTAACTAATGTTCTTATGCACTGAAGACAACCACTGTCTCCAGCCTCAAGTTAGTTCCTTAGCTTTTGAGCAAATAAACCTCCAAATGAACTTTTCCAATAATTAGATTAACATATTGAGGAGCAATCGGCTTTATGTATAGAATGGTATGGCAACAAGACATAGAATGCTGGCAAATAAATTTAATGAATGCTTCTGGAGTGAAATTCTGTAACAACATTAATGCAAGTCAAATATAATGTTAGTGTGTGTGTGTGTGTGAGCTGTGACTCTGAGGCAAACTACTGTCCAGAGAGTGGCCTGGAGAGACTACCAGCTACCACAGTAGCCCACTTCTACAGAGAAAGGGCTGGGCTGGGCAGTTTGAGGCCTTGTTTCGGGGTAGTCAATGCTTATTTTCTAAATGAAACTAGATTTTCTGATTAAAAAAAAAAAAGATAAAAGCATCACTTTCATTCAATCTTTTGGTTCCATCTCAGTTATTTTGGATGCAAAACTTGCAATGAAATTATTCTTAGAGTACTATTTTAGTTTTATGCCATCAACAGGAGCTTTGAAGCATTGATATGCATTTGTTGCCTTAATATTGTTTTGATGATGGATAATCAATCCAGATTTCCATTTTGACAGTCTAGAAACAAACTATAACAATGTAAATTAAAGATGGATCGAGAAATGATAAATCACTTGCGAATATCCCATTTCAGCATTTCCAAATGTTATTTCTTTGTCAATTCATAAATAATAAACACCAATGTATGATAGTAAAACGATTGCTTATTGTCTATTTTCCTGAATAGGAGACTCTGAGCCATCATATTAGAGTTACACTTTAGAAATATTAACTAAACCAATGTAATAAGAAAGTATAAAGCAGCAAATAGTCTAACAAGTTTAGGAATCATTCACCAATTCATTTTAAAACAAATATTTTCAGAGCAGTTTCTATAAAGACACTTTTCTAGATGCTAAGTATCTGGTAATGAAAAAAACAAGCAAGCAAAGTAAAAGAAAAAACTTGTCCTTCTGGAGTTTTACTTCCTAGGTTGGGGGAGGGAGTAAAGAAATGCATAAATACACAATAAAATATATTGTATTTGAATATATAAATATTAATACATTTTGGTAAATGGTCATATGTATTAAACGACATTTGGAATTGGTTTGGAAAAATACATTTTTTTCACCGTTTACATGTTTTCTGGTTATAGGCCTTTCTCACAGTTTAGAAGATTTTAATGCATCTTCTCACTTTAAATAAGATTTAGTAGGCTATTAATAACTTTAATGGATACTAAACTGTTATTTAGATCTACCGGTATAGAAATTTTGATTTATTCATTAACAACAGCCGGTGTTAATTTTGTGTGTGTTTGTTTTTTTGGTGATGTCAGTTTGACTATTTAATTTGTATAATTTGCCAGAATAGGAGGCACAACTTGCAGGTAGGTTTGATTAAATTTAAAACAGGACATTGCATATTCTTTAGAGGTATTTTCATAGTTATAAGTAGTTCTGTATCGTACAGACATTTCTTCAAGGATCAAAAATAAGTATATACCTAATATGGATCAAATATACTGAAAACTTTCCCCTATTTTTACTATCACCTATAGTTAAGTTTAATAATTTTGTTGTTCTAAACACCAGTAAGAAGATTGTAACTTCTGTTGGAACATACAAATTTGGTCATCTTTTCTGATGTCTGCACTATAAAGATACTCTTTATTCTTTGACAGAAACATTTAGACCAATGTAAATATAAGGAAGACCCAAAATCTTTACTCAGACATCCGGATATCATTCTTTGGCACCATTCAAGTTGCTTATATTTTTCATTTTAGTATTACTTTATCGTCTCCAGTTTTAAAGAGTGTACTTTCTCACTTTGTCCTGAAATTTTTAGTAACCAGATATAAGCAATCATCTTGGATTTGTTAAGGTAAATGGAAAATATACTGAAAAATGTGGTGCATACTATTTCCATATAATTCATTCCACAGGAAAAAATATCATTGAGTAGTTTTAGATTCTTAAATTAGGCCTGATAACAAGTTCTGACTCTGAGGCGACTTTAATTTTCTGCTCTCCAAAAATGAAATAAAATAAAGAGTTATTGGCGTGTTTCCTGAAGGTTAGAGGAACTTTTATTGGAGTATTGATTACATTGATCAGCCTTGTTATGTGTGTTTGATAGCAAGTCTCAAAGATGTATGTTCTTCCACTGATAAAATCAGGTAACTCTCATAAGATCGATGGTTTGTATCCTATTTCTATTGGGCAAAATTAACTGTGTTTTTAATTTCCTGCCAGAGTGGATACCAATGGTAATTCTGTTTACATATCACTACTGACATAATTGCTCTTCGAAGATATAGGGAATTTAAATAACATACTTTAACCTTAGGAACAATTTTTTTTTTTCTACCTAGACATTACTAGCTCTTCCTCAAAAGCAGTCCTATTTGTCCAATCTTGTCTTTATTTCAATATGAACGCATAGATGTTTATTTTATATCTTGGATTATAATCCAATATTAATTATTTTTGCTCCAACTGTTTCAGCTTTGGCCATTGGAAACTCTTTCAGTGGGCTCCTGTTTACTTTTGACTTGTCCCATCATTACATTGTTATTGTTGATCATTTTATCAAGTCTGTTGGTCACTTTTAACTTTTTGAGCTACAAAGTGATACAGATTTTTCTCATATATGTCCTGGATAAGTCTAAAATCAGTCATTTCTCAAGAGATTTCTGGTTCTTTTTTTTTTTTTTTTTTTGGTAAATGGTGTTAGAAACCAAGATCTGGTCCCTATGTGTAGTCACTGCTGCTGAGAATCTGTTGCTTACAAGTCTTCTAAGTTAGCATAGCAAAAAGTATCAATAGTAACTCAGGTATATACACATGCCTATAAATATTCTAAGCATCTACATTTATATCCAGCTAAATAAGAGTTCATAGTAACTCAAATCTAATTACTGGATTGTTCCCAGTAATCAAATATTTGTGTGTGTATACTATATATATATATATATATATATTTGAGGTAACTAAAATGAAATAAAGATGAATAGTTACTAAAATGTACCTAAATGTTAAAGAGGAAATTTTATTTCAAACTAGAACATGGAAACACAAGAAGACATAGTAACAATGTAAGTTGGTTCTTCTAATCACACTTGAAAAAGGTATGACAACTTCCCCAAAGCCTCTAGAACTGCATACTTGTTTAATAACGCATTGTATATTTAATATAACCCATTATTTAGAAAAATTATCAACATATATTTTACACAGTTATTATTATTAAGAGATTTGTACTTTTCTTAAATTCTAGTGATGAAGTTCAATAGGCATTAGTATATGTAATTAGCATACTGCATATTAATTATTTGAGCCAAATATTATTTCTAAAATAGCACAAAACCAGGTAAGAAAATCCCCATCAGATTTTATCTACATGAATAACCCTTGTCAATCTTAGTCTATAATAGATTTTCTTTTCTATTTCTGTAAATAGGATGACTTTTTCTGTGGTCTGGAAAATTTTTTCAATTCTTTTGTTTCATGAAATCCATTTATTTTAGACAGACTGGGCTGTGTGGCTCTAAGCAAGTGCCAGTATTTTTGTTTTTTTTAACTCAAGTGTGACGCTTGATGAAGAAGCAAGTTTCCTTCCTGACCTTTAAGTTTGAGTCAAGCATGAACTGCTTGCTACTCAACATTGCTTTTTCAGTGGTAAAAATTCCCGATCTTCAGGGAATCATTTCAAATTTTGTATTGGTTTCAACACACATATATATACCAAGCCACTAACCCTATTAGTACTGTATTTTTAGATTGTCTGCCTTTATTTCTGCTGAAGAACTATAAGATATCCATTTAGCCCAGACTTAGTACTCTTGTCTATATCAGCGCAAAAGCAGTAAAAGCAAAAGCAAATTTTGAAATTTCCATTCTCAATCTGCTTTTGCAAGTGTCTGCTAATCAAATCTTTTTCAGAACTCATATTAATTTGTCATTACATCCCCCAAGTATATAAATACCCTATTATAAATGTTAGAATTCTGTGCTTGACAACAAGTCATTGACTTATTTGTGGAAGCATAAGCAGTTGCAATTCAAGTGCCAGATTTTGATAACATGAATGACTTAGTCTCAAGCAGTGTCTTAGACATCTTAGAGAACAAAGTAGCAAAAGATGACACATCATATCTCAGGAATGTAAACATTATGATTGTCCATATCTCTTGCCAGAGAGGATACTTAGGACTGACATTGTTCAGTTCTAACTGAACATTGTTTCGTTTTGTTTTACTGTATTTAAATCTAATGACCATCTTCTGATATACATGCATTTGACTGTAAGTATTCCAAAATCATGCCTTAGTGGCCATACAGACTAACAAGAAAATACTACAAAATTTCACATCTGCTGTGATACTTTGGTACTTAGTAATGCTGGTCTATTATCTTTTCACATCACAGTGGAAAACACCATTGACCAAATAAGTCAATGGCCTGTTGTCAAGTACAGAATTCTAGCATTTATAATGGGGTATTTATATAATTGGGGAATGTAATGACAAATTTATGTGAGTTCTGAAAAAGATTTGATTAGCAGACACTTGCATACCAGAGCTATAGTGAATACGAATCTGCTGCTAGCAAATGCATTCAAAGACAATACCACATATCTTAAATCAGTATTGCTTACAAAAGACAATGCTATTCCAAAGTAGATCAGAGGGTTATTATTTTTATAGATGTGATACATACAAATATATTTGTATGTATTTATATAATGTATGTACCCATACATAATAAATAATACCAACACAGTTAAATGTTATTTTTAACTCTACTCATCATAAGCTAGCCACATAGTAGATAAATTAATGCTTATCTCTGAATTCTCACAAGAACTATATTTCTATAATTTTATACTTGTGATAGCTAAGATTCAAATAATTTAGTAATTTGCTCATATTATAACAGATAAAAAAAGTTGGCAAAGTTTCTGTGTGCTTATAATCACCACACAGCGAGAGAGTACTGTTTGCATTAATTATAATAAAGGCATCTGATCACCACTGGGAAGAATAAAATTATCAGGCAGTGCATTTTTCAAAATATTTCATGTTCACATGTTTTACTCTTCTCTCGCTTTTTACCCTTATTTTTGTCTCTTGCCCCCAAATCTTTCTCCTCTCTGTGTTTCTGCATTTTCATCCTAACTACCTCTCTGTAGACAAGTTTCCTGTGGTAAAAAATCCATAATTTGACTGGTTTCCGTTTTTAACTTAATTGGTTTGTATACCTCTTTAAAATTCACCAAAATAAATTGTCTGAAATAGATTTAGAAGATGGTTGTTATATTTTAATACTATGAAATTGACAGAATGGTCAGTTAAAAAAGTGCTTCTTTAACTTTGAATACTGATACAGTTTTTCATATAATCAGTTTTTCATATAATCATATAATCAGTTTTTCAAATTTTTGACTTGTAATTGATGAATTATCTGAAATATATTAGTGAAATATCTTTACCTAAATCATTTGTTGCAAGTTTTCTTAAATTTCACAGATAGCGGGTGTTTTTTCATTATTTATATCTAAATATTTACAGGTGTATACCATAGAACATTTTATCTCTGCTTTGAATCTCAATGTATTGTTAGTCATTGCATGTTCATATTTCTCTTTCACCTTATATAGAAACACTATTTTGTGACTTCAAAGTATACCAGTGTCTGTACTTTCTTTACCTGACCTGTGTATCGCTTAGACTGTAATAGAGATAAAGTTGTCAACCTTGTCTGCTCTGCTATTTTCAATTTCACAGTAGTTATTAGCAATTCCATAAGCAAGTCTGTCATTACTCTGAACCCAATTCATATAAAAAAGCTCAAGAAATTCATTTCAGGCTGTTTATTTCACTGGCAGATATCCTAAATCGGGACTGGGATATACATGTTCACTTTTATCCAATATTCTTCTGGCATATGCTATGACAAGTAAATTTCCATTATGAAGTGGATGTTAAACAGCCTCCAAGCAAATAACAGTACTATAAGCAGCATAAGGAAAATGCAATAATCCCATTATAGATCCCTTTGCTTCCTGTTTATTCCCTATCAAAGTTAATCACTTTAATTACTGCTATATAAATTTCCAAAGTATCACTTTCTTCATGTTATAATAATGGTGAAAACACTACAGTTGTCAAAAACATTGCCTCAAAGAATAAGAATAATTTCCTTTCTGTTTTTTTCCTGCAGTTAGTTTCCAAACTACCTTTCTAATTTTATGATCTAATATTCTAATAACAATGTTTTCCAGGCTAATTAAAGTGTTCTACTTAAAGTCTTTACACTGCATTCCTCTGATGGTTTTAATAATCCCTGAAATGTCATTTAAGGTGTGTTCCTCTATAAGTCATAATCTTCTGTATTTTCAGAAGGGAATTTCAGAATAGATATCTGTCTTTTGCTCTCCCACCAAACTGGAATTGATTTGGTCACAAATTCTCTGACCTATGTTAACTTGAATGTTAAGTGATGGCATTGTGCACTCTCTTTGTCTTAAAATGCTAACTTTTCCCTTATTTACGATGTAAAATTTGTGCAATTTAGTGCAAGTCCTATTAAACTACTGATGATAAATATTTGAACACCAAGCTTCAACTAATCTAGTAAATAAAGCCCAGTTATGTTGTAACTCTTTGTGACATTACAAGTCAAAATGCATAAAAAGAAAACATAAATTAAGGGAACAAAGAACAACCATAAACTCATAAATATATGTTACCTAAAAATATATGTTCCTCCATACATTTATTTATATCTTTAAATATATATGTATATATATTTGCATGCTTCTGTTATCTTCTAAGAAAATTAAACTTAAGAAACCTTTTCAAATTTGCGTGTGAAAAAAAAATTGTTCTACCGTCACCACCGAGACAGCATTATTTTTCACACACAAATTTGAAGAGCGCTGCACGGGTGAATTGGTGGTGGGAAACCTACGGGGAATATACAGTAATGTAAAAGACACAAATAAAAATAACAATTAAAAAAAAAGAATTACCCTAGAGTTACATCCATTAAACCTGGGCTATAAGTATACTTTGTAAAATATTTGTTAAATTTAAAAGTGAAAATGAATAATTATTAACTCACTTTTTTATATAGAGGAGAAATTTAGAGATATAGCATATTTCCTAAACCATGCAAAATGAAAGTAATATTCAAAAATCTAACTAAATACCAATTCCAAGCAAATGCCAGCCTTTAAAACAATATATTTTTTGGGCCTCCCCAGTGGCGCAGTGGTTAAGCGCTGTGCTTTGGAGCTGTCGGCAGCAGCGACGCGAGTTCGACGCCCAGCCGGGGAGAATCCCACATGGAGCGGCAGACCTCTCCTGCCTTTCCCGCTGCTCCCCTCAGCAGTGTATTTCTGATCTGCCTGTTCTGCTACCCTCTCTGTCTCTGGTGAACCCTCTCGCCGCCCCACGCCTCTGGCCTGTACCCCAGCTTGTATGTATAAATAAAAAATAAATCTTTAAAAAATAAATAAATAAATAAAACATATTTTTACAGGGACTACACCTGAGGGGAGAAAGCATAAATTGTACAAAAATGAACAATGGTGTAAAATATAAATAATTAATTAAAAAATCTCTATACTGAAATACAACATTTACACCTAGTATGTATGTAACATTATATCAATGGAATAAATGGGTGGAAAACACAAGCTTTAGAGGAAGAAATGATGATATTTTATTGGGAAAATCAAGATAATTTTGATGGCTAAAGTAGGGTGGTAGATGTAACCTTGCATGGCTATAGCTTGTGGGAACTGAAAAATCACGCTTCACTGCTGTTCTGCCACACTTGAAGAGAAGATAGAAACCTGGCCTAGGGTAAAGCATATTTTCATGAAGCCTAAGAATCATAACAAAATCTGCATTCTAGTGGCTGAAATCTATAATTTTTTCCAGTTTTATCTAAACTAGTGTTGGTTAGAGCAATATTTTTCTTTCTTTTTTTTTTCTTTTTTTTTTTTTTTTATTTATACATACAAGCTGGGGTACAGGCCAGAGGCGTGGGGCGGCGAGAGGGTTCACCAGAGACAGAGCGGGTAGCAGAACAGGCAGATCAGAAATACACTGCTGAGGGGAGCAGCGGGCGAGGTAGGAGAGGTCTGCCGCACCATGCGGGATTCTCCCCGGCCGGGCGTCGAACTCGCGTCGCCGCTGCCGACAGCTCCACAGCGCAGCGCTTAACCGCTGCGCCACCAGGGAGGCCCATCTTTCTTTTTTTTTTCATCTATACCTTTTAATTTTTATTTTTCCAAAACATGTGAAGTAATTCTTTTTTTTAAATTGTTATTTTTATTTGTGTCTTTTACATTACTGTATATTCCCCGTAGGTTTCTCTACCGTCACCACAGAGAGAGCATAAGGCTTGTAGAAAGGTATGCAAAAATATTTTTCTGGCTACAAATGAGGGGGAAATTGCAGGAAGATGCATTTCTAATAAGTGTAGGTCAAGTTATTTGTAACAGACTTGAACTGAGGAAAATTCTAGACAAACATTAAAACAGATAATCTAAAAATATTGAATAGTTTAAATGACAGTGAAATATCCATGTCAAACGTTGAAAAATAAACCTGAATTCATAAAGATAAGCAGAGCTTTGCATCAATATTTTTTTTTTCTTATTGTGATGGAATTTATAGATACCACACACTTAGACTTTAGTTTCAAAATTCTCTAGGGCAAGGAGGAGAATGTCAAAGCCAAAGACACCCCAAGTAATGAGTCTCTAAGCCATTATTCCCCAATTATGGTGATATGACAATTCTCAAAACAACTTCAGTACAACAGGAAAGAAGAAAAGAAGACATATAGTGTCCAATCTTAACACAATTAAATTGTGTTGGTGCAGATCAGTTCAGAACACTAGCAGCAGAAGCAGCTGTAGCATCGGCAGCAGCAAAAACCACCATAAGAACAATGTGAAGAGGTGGGATGGATTCTTGGGAAGCTATGGCATGACTACCAATGCCCACACTTCTACTTTCCTTGGCAACCACGGACTGTGCGGATCACGGTACCTCAAGCAAAGAATCTGTATTTTACTGGCACTGTCTTGTTGTGCCCCCAGTACAATAAAAACAAATCATTTCAAAAACAATTTGTTCTAGACAATAACCAGCAAGCAAAGAAACCAGGTGCACAGGCAGTAAAGCAACTTGAATGTGAGTTTAGAACAAATCCACACACACTTTATATATTTATGTCAAAACCTATAGTAGCATTTAAAAATCACTATAAAACAACTCATAGACAGGCTCACTACTAGAAAAAATCATGAGGCTTAATTTAGGAAATTTAAAGATTTTCATGTATACCACACTCATGAATTAGACAACTCTATACATAAAACTATTCCTACACACAAATTATGGCAAGGTTCAGTGCAATATTAATGAAAATTTTAAATTTTTATTTTCATGAAAATGGGTAATCAAAAAATTTATATGAAAATCTGAGGAAAAATCTCGATACTTTTGAAGTCAAAGAACAATAGAGAGGGAGGATTTACTCTGCTAGATAGAGATTTACTACAAAGCAAAACAAATTATATTTTATTGTTTGCGCACATATATAAACAGATAAATGTATGGAAAAGAAAAGAAAGTTCCAATGGAATTGGCAATTGATGGATTTCAGAAACATCACTGCACTCAGTGGGAAAACGGTTATTTTTAATAAATGAAACTTGGCAATGCTATGCTGCAATAAGGATTTTGTAAGATAGAAAAAAAACCTTTGTGCATTTGCATAGCATATCAACAAATTTATAGTTGGAAGGAGAAGGACACAAAGAAACCCAAATACAACTTCAAGGAACTAAAAGCAAGAAAATCAAGTAAACAATTATGAAGAGGGAATCAGTTATTGAGGAGGTCATCCCTGTCAAATTTGAAAAAAAAAAAAATCCTTTGGAAACATCATCAAGCATGCTATTAATGAAAACCTTATTGATAAGTTTTTTTTTTTTTTGAGGGCTTCCTGAGGGGTAATAAGTCAACTGTGACTTATTTAGATGGGTTTGGTACTGTGTATGATCTCTAAGCAAGCAGAGAGCTTTGAAGCTGAGCTTTCTTTTCTCTGTTGCCTTCCTGTGAAATAATAATTACATCAGTGTGAACAGGACACCCTGACAGGTTTATCACTACTAAGGAGGAAAAAAAGGAGCTGAGAGCAAGAAGTTCTTCTCTGTTGCACTAAGATCAAAGGGATAGAAAAGTTAATGGAACATGTGAGAATGTTTTCCTGAGATTCAGAATTTTCTGAAGAGAAAATTCCTCATCTGGCCAAAGTTCCACTGTGGTACTGTGTTCTCTGCCACGGAGAATGCTTTCCCTACTTTAAATCTCTCAGAAATACAAAGGGATTGCTGTGTTCCTTCCACTGTATTCACATAAAGCAAGTCCACGGTACCTCCAGGGAAAATAAGTTCAAAAACCAAATAATTAATAAATAAGGCATCAAGCAACAGTAAGAAAACAAATCAGCATGAAAAATGTGTACCACATAAACCAGATAAGACTAAACATACACGCAAAAAATATTAAACTAAGAATTATATTCAAATACACTCTACATCATAGTCATGAAGAAGAAAAGGATTGGTCAAAAAGAAAACTAAGTAGAAAAAGTAAGTAATGAGTTGAAATAATTTGATAGATGGACACATAACAGAACTGATACAAGTTAATAATATGTATTAAACTGGAAATTCATTGAAGGAATTATTAGCAAAAGGCATGTGAAAAATAATGGGACAGATAACATCTATTAGAAATTAGATGTTTGGAATTATTGTTCAGAGAGTTCAGACATACAAGAAGAACAGAAAAAATAAAAAATAATAAGAATTTCAAAGAATTAAGAAAGATAAAAGACTTCTGGTTGAAAGGAGTACTATAGTTTCAAAGAGAATAGCTGAAATAAAATCTACACATAAAATGATAATAAAATCATCAGTCACTTTCAAAAGTTATTAAATTTAATAGATTCTTACAAAGTGAAAAAAATTATTTTGATTCATAGTCAAAGTAGTAACATGGGGGCAAGGAAACAATGAATAGTTTTTTTTAAACTTTAATGAAAATAATTTGGGCTCCTAATTTTATGTTTAATGATTATGTTAAGAAATTATGGGGAATAATATGTATGTTCTGAATGTACGTCAATGATTTTAAAAAGTATGCCAAAGTTCATCTTGATAGAAAGCTGTAAAGGTGTTAGCATTCAAGAAAGAGGAAGCCATACCCCCAATGGCAATTCAGAGGTTCTCAAGGCTACAACTCCCATCACAAACCTTGAAAGTAAGGTCTCTTCCTCCTTAGGAGAGACTGCTCTTTGGTCTCCGTAGACCATGTGATCCACAAAGGAGCTATACATACAGGGTAAAGTAGACACTATCACCCTAGTGACCGTGGAGGGCAGTGCATCTAACCAAAGACAGTAATTCTTAGGTTCAAACAGCATTTTCTTTGAGAGGTTTTGAACTTATTTGATCCCCTTCTTTCTTCTGATTTTCCTCTTTCAGAAAGGGTGTATCTATTCTATGCCTTTTGGACTGTATTTGATAAGAACATAAACATCTTTTTTCACAAGTTCACAAGTGGAGTGGGAATTTGCCTCAGAAAAGTATACCAGAGGGCCTCCCTGGTGGCGCAGTGGTTGAGCGCTGCGCTGCGGAGCTGTTAGCAGCTCGAGATACGAGTTCGACACCCAGCCGGGGAGAATCCCACATGGTGCGACAGACCTCTCCTGCCTCGCGCGCTGCTCCCCTCAGCAGTGTATTTCTGATCTGCCTGTTCTGCTCCCCACTCTGTCTCTGGTGGACCTTCTCGCCGCCCCATGCCTCTGGCCTGTATCCCAGCTGTATGTATAAATAAATAAATCTTTAAAAAAAAAATAAGAAAAGTATACCAGAAGTTTCTCTATATAATTTAGATAAGTTAGAGAAGACTTTAGACTTTAGGTTGAGCAGATATGTAAGATGTGTGTAGCTACTGGAATTGGACAAATGCATTTTGTATGAGCAATACGCCAGTGTTAGAGGCCATGCGAAAAATTCCATGAACTGTATATATTTTCCCCAAAATTAGTATATTGAAGACCTAACCACCAGTGTGGCTATGTAGGAAGCTGGGTCTTTACAGAAGCAATTAAAGGTCAAATGAGCCCATAAGGATATACTTCCAGTCCAATGAGATTTATATCCTTATATGATGAGACACTGGAGAGCTTGCACTCTGTTCAAGCACATGCACTGAGGAAAAGCCATGTAAACTGGGAATAATACATTTCTTTTTTAAACCACTCAGTCTATGTTTTTGTTCCTGTGGTTATAGCATCCCAAGGAACTGTAGGCAGCCCTTGAAGCTGAGGGCAATCTCCACCCACCAACCAGCAGAAACCTCAGGTTTGTAACTACAAATTAATTCTACCAGTGAACTCAGGGTTCTTGGAAGTAGACTTTTCTATAGTCAACACTTCAAATGAAAGTTAACGAAAAAGAAAATGACCCCGCTAAATTGACAAACACAAAATCATATAACACTGTATGAGTTTAAAGTATGTATGATTAAAAATCAACATCTGGGGGCCTCCCTGGTGGCACAACGGGTTAAGCACAGCACTATGAAGCTATCCAGAGCCACTGCAGCATGGGTTTGATCCCCGGCCAGGGAGCTTCCCACATGGTGCAGCAGACCTCTCCTGACTCGCCTGCTGCTCCCCTCAGCAGTGTACTTCAGTGGATCTGCCTGTTCTGCTCCCACTCTGTCTCTGGTGAATCCTCTCACCACCCCACACCTCTGGCCTACACCCCAGCTTGTATGCATAAATAAACCTTTAAAAAAAAGTCAACATCTGTACATATTAAGTTCACCACCAAAAGTTCAATTCTATTCTTTAATCTGCAAGTGGATATTTTCTAGTTTCTCTTTTGGTTTATTTATTCATCTGGAGGTGAATATTCTATTAATTCATAATATACTCTTCTTATTCTTTTCACATAGTATATCTATCTTATTGTCAAAATATTTGATCTATGTGGTCCAATTCATTAAGAATTTATTGGAAGTTGATTCATGGCATAAAGATTTGTCAGAGTAGTGACCCTTTTCAGCTGTTTTTGAGTGGGTACATGTTGTGTCTAATTTTTAGATATTCGGTTCAATATATGCCCACCAAATAAGTTTTTCTAAAGTCTCATTTTTATTTTTATTTTGTCTGCTAATTAATGAGTAACTGGAAAAGAGATGTTAAAAATCTCAGACTATTATGGTGAATTTATTGATTTCTTCCTGTAGATCTGTCTAATAATTTGAAAGAATTTTATTAGATACACACAATTGACAAATTATTACATCTGATCATGAAGTGAGACTTAAATCATAATATAGTTAGCATCTTTATAGTTGGAAATACAATTTTCTCTAATGCTTTACCTTTATGTGTTGTTAATAAAGCTTTAGAGCTCACTTTGAGTAATATGTGTGTAGTATTTCTTTTTCCATCTGTTATAGGCTGACAAATGTTCCCCCAAATTCATATGTTTAAGCTCCAATCCCAATCATCACTTATGTGGTTCAATTTTGAAATGATTTTTAAAGAGGGAATTAAAATGAGGTTCTAGGGATTGGGATTAATTCAATGTGACTATTGTCTTTATTTCAGAAGGAAACTGGACACACATATGCACCAACACAAGATGATGTGAAAACACAGAGACAAAGCGGCCTTCTGCAAGTCAGTTGGTGCGCCTGAAAAAGTTTTATGTGTGACCAAAACAGGAACCAATCTTGCCAAAACTTTGATCTCAGACTTCTAGATTCTACCACTAAGAAAATAAATTTCTGTTATTTAAGACACTTAATCTGTGTTATTTTGTTATAGAAGTTCTAACAAATTAATATTCCCATCCCATGCTTTTTTCCTCCACCTTATGCATTGCTTTCTATCCAGTAGACTGTATTTAGAATTTTGAAGCCAATTTAAGTTTAGTCAACCCAACTGATCATCTTATGAATATTTGGAATTTTCCCCACAATGTGGGTCTCTACTTTCTACTTATCCCATCTTCTTTGGATTTCCCAATACAACATTTCTATTGCACTGGAACTAATTATTTTATCATTTTCCTCATTTTATTTCCTTTTTCATATCAAATTGCTTTTGAAGATGCACAATTTTGTTTCTATTAGTTTAGTGTTTATTTACCCTTGACACTTTAAGAACTATAGTCAACTTGCCATATTCTCAAATGAGACAATGGTTTATTCTTATCCTAAGTCACAAGAGTCTATAATGTAATCATTTCAGGTGATCTGTTTTAGTTTATATAAGGTTTATATGTGGTTTATATGTCTTACTGCAATCTTGCTCTTTTTTTAAAATCTACAAATTTGTTACTTTTGCTTTCTTTTATCCATGTTAGTTCAGACTTTGATGAGATAAAGGACCTATTTACTAGCTTACAAACACAGAATCTCTTTTAGCATCTCCAGTTTCTTCCTAGAATATATTCTTTTAAATTCATTCATGTCTTAGTGATCATTTTGACAGTAATAATTCTATATTTATCAGAAAATGGCTTCATGTAGGCATCTTCTGGAGAAAGAGTTTTTAGAACAAAAAATCATTTCCTCATCAATAATTTGGACATATTCCTTCATCTTCTCATTACTATAGAGAAACCAGCTGTCCGTTTTTAATTCTTTATTACATCCTCAGTTTTAGCTCTGCAGAAATTTTTGATGTTTCTCTTTTCTATGAGTACCCTGTAGTTTCACAAACTTGTACACATGTGTATTTCTTTTATATTATTATCTGTGTGAGAGGTTTCCTTTTCTGAATCAAGAAATATTTTAATAGTGACAATTTCTGAACCATCTTTTTTTGTTGTTATTCAAGTATAGTTATTATTTCAGCAGGTATTAGTATCTCCACAAAACTTTGCTTTATTACTGAAACAACTTCAAATTTTAAGACTTTTATATAGAAATTCAGAGGATTCTGATTACCTTTACCTCCATTAAATTTTACAAAATAGTGGTATTTTAAGTTTAGACATAAGTTATTGACACTTTTCTTTCTTTATCTATGACTAGTCGAATTTACTTGAATTATGGTCTGACACATGAAAATATTCTAGTTTCTTCAACAAACATTCAATTCATGTTCTTACATGACATGTACCGTGTATGCTACATAAGATTCTGCAGTGGTTATTATTCAATTCTTATCCTGGTTCATTGTATTATAATGCATAAGGCTATGGTATTATATGCATAATTATAATGCATAAGGCTATGGTATTATAAAATGATTCCCAATTTAAGCCTGAGTTTATTCACTGAAGAAACTTTTATTGATTGTACATGTGCTAGGATCTATTAAATAACCATGGTTATGTTGAATAATAATGCAGATAGGGGTTTAAGCAGTAACCTCATGTGGATACAATTGCTGGAGTATCAAAACAACAACAAACAAATATTTAAGAAATGCAGACATAAATCTAAGAATCATCTGCATTCATTGATATGCTTGTTTCTATTTGTAATAATTGCTACTTGGTTTACACTAGCAAACATTAATTTTCCTTCAATGAGAATAACATGATTTAAAAAACTGACAGAGTCCAGTTTAGTCTGATAAGATTGGTTAAAATACCAAATGTGCTGTGCCTCAGTTTTGCTGCGTTATATCTTTTACAATGTTCCCTAAAATATTCCATAAAATAATAATTAACAATTTAAGAGATCAGGAAGACCATCATCTCTATATTTAACTCTTAGTCCACGTTCCTGTTTTCTTATTGACAAGACACTTTTGGTGTCTATATGGTTAAGAGTGAAAAGATATTCACCATTTGTTGCTAAGAGCACCAGAGATAACAACCAAACAGTATCCATGGAAAAATTAACACTAGAATTTAGAAAAGAAGAAACAGAGTTTCTAAATTACCAAGAAGCTATTATTACACAAATTAATAGACATAATTTACAAAAGCAAACTATAAGAGTATTTCATTTTATTTAATTACAAGTCATCTATAGATCAAAAATATTTTAAATATGTAAATGTGAATGTGCCATTATTATTTTATTCAGACTGTAAGTAAATGTTCTATGGGCTAGTGCACTTATAATCTGAAGAACTGTGTTTTTTTTTTCCTTTCAGCAAGCATTAGAACTAAATATAGCAAGAGAAGAACACAAAGTAAATAATAAGCCCTAATATATCTATGCCTGCCTATCTATCTATCTATCTATCTATCTATCTATCTATCTATCTATCTATCTAACTATCTATTGTCTGTCTATAATAGATAAGAATAACAACTGTAGTATGATTTTGATGATTTTGATGTTAAATTTTATAATTAATATTAGCAGTAATAACACATGGTTACTTTATTTTTTTTAAAGATTTATTTATTTATACATACAAGCTGGGGTACAGGCCAGAGGCGTGGGGTGGCGAGAGGGTTCACGAGAGACAGAGTGGGGAGCAGAACAGGCAGATCAGAAATACACTGCTGAGGGGAGCAGTGGGTGAGACAGGAGAGGTCTGCCGCACCATGTGGGATTCTCCCCGGCTGGGCATCGAACTTGTATCGTGTGCTGCCGACAGCTCCACAGCGCAGCGCTCAACCACTGCGCCACCAGGAAGGCCCACACATGGTTACTTTAATGATATTTAAATAATTAAGCAATGACCATGAAGCTGTTCTGAAATCATATATACAATATCAGTGCAGTGAATAAAACTCAATATACACAATATAATTCAAATATGGACTTTAAAAATTTTATGACTCAGAATAGCTATTTCAATAAATATTTCATTTTCAACGGTTTTCTATGATATCTTGTAGGGACAGATTAGAGATGCACTTGTTCCTGCTTAATCTGAATTTAATGCTACTTTAAATTCTTTACATTGGATTATAAGTGACTACCAAATTATATAAAAAACTGCTCTTTCTTTATTACTTATATATATTCCCATGAGAATCTCTGAAGCCCAGCAGGTAACTATGTCTTACTGACTTTTGTTGTATATTTAAATAAAGCTTGGGCCTCCCTGGTGGTGCAGTGGTGGGACGCTGCTCTGTGGAGCTGTTGACAGTGGCGACGCGAGTTCGACTCCCAGCCGGGGAGATTCCCACATGGCGCGGCGGACCTCTCCTGCCTCGCCCACTCCTCCCCTCAGCAGTGTGTTTCCGTCCATCTGCCTGTTCTGCTTCACACTCTGTCTCTGGTGAACCCTCTCGCCTCCCCACGCCTCTGGCCTGCACCCCAGCCTGTATGCATAAATGAATGAATCTTTAAAAATAAATAAATAAATAAATAAATAAATAAATAAATAAATAAATAAATAAATAAAGCTTACAAATAAAATTATTTTTAGATTCAAATCATCATATAAAATAATCTGTACAATTATTATATTCATGCAGATAGGAAATGTGCCTTCAAAAACACATAGTTAACCACACAATGGATAGAATTGGACTTTTAGTAGTTAAGGCAGTAAATGCACATGTTGATTTTTTTTTTGAATGATGCTTACCTGGAACACATAAAATTATCTGCAGCATTATTTCAATTAAGAAATGGAAAAAATAGGGCCTCCCTGGTGGAGCAAAGGGTTAAGTCTCAGCATTCTGAAGCTATCTGCAGCCACTGCAGCATGAGTTCAATCTCCAGCCAGGGGCTAACACACATGGCCCAGCAGACATCTCCTGTCTCACATACTGCTCCACTTGGCAATGCATTTTAGTCAGTCTTCCTGTTCTGCTCCCTATTCTGTCTCTGGTGAATCCTCTCATCCCCCCTCTCCACCACCACACATACACCTCTCACTACACCCCAGCTCTTGTATGCATAAATAAATAAATCTTAAAAAGCTGAAAAAAAAAGAAATGGAAAAAATAAACTTTATAACTTTAAATATAAAGTTTTAAATATAAAGTATAAAAAAGATTTTCAATAATGATTGCTTTACCAAGATAGCAGTAAGGTTGGTAACTAGGTGAGTTAGCCATATAGCAGTTTCTCAACATCAGCACCAATGACATTTTTGAATGGATAATATTTTGCTGTGGGAAATTTTTCAGTGTATTATAGGCTATTTCTGAGGATCTCTGATTTGAACAAAGATCCCACCTCGCCATGCTGAATTCTAATAATCAAGAATGTCTCCAGACATTTTCAAATGTCCTGTTAGGGTCACCTGTAGTTGAGAAACAGGGTTGAGACACTTTGGGCAGATTCCTCATTTTTCTCACTGGAAACCACAGTATAATTAACTTTTATTTAGATCATTACCCACAAAACCTAGCTTTTTTTTTTTTTCTTGCTTTTTTTTTTTTTTCTCCCTCTGTGTTCATTCGGATTTGGGGGCAATCTCTATTTAGAACAATTAAGAAAAAAATTGTTTTTCTTTTACTCTATCTCCAACATACTTAGTTTGTTACACATTGCACAAAGGCATTTGTAATATATAAGGAATGAATTTATTTAACCAATTAAACTAAAAAAAACTAATAAAAAAATTTTTTAAAGATAAGCTAAATTTTCAGGAGAATGACATGTGAAACTAAAGTGGAAGTATTATTGGTATTCACAGTCAACAAAACATTTGTAAATAATATACCCTTGCAATTCTGGAAACAAATTGTTTCATTTTTAGAATATCTATATAAAGAGAGAAATTATCGAGAGTTTGGTTGTCACAAATTGGATCAGAAAAAGATGTATTTTAAGTTGAATGGACATGTCCACTGTCTCTCTTTAATTATTTTTTAATATCCATCCCTTCCCATTTTCATTGCTAAACATAAAGCCACTTATTTCTTTTAAATATATTGTTCAAATCTTCATTGAGAAAGTAATGCTTATTTAAAACTAGATGACTTCAGGGCCTCCCTGGTGGCACAGTGGTTAAGCGCTGTGCTGCGGAGCTGTCGGCAGCGGTGACGCGAGTTCAACACCTGGCCAGGGAGATTCCCACATGGCGCAGCAGACCTCTCCTGCCTCGCCCACTGCTCTCCTCAGCAGTGTATTTCGGTCTATCTGCCTGTTCTGCTCCCCGCTCTCTCTGGTGAACCTTCTCGCCGTCCCATGCCTCTGGCCTGTACCCCAGCTTTTATGCATGAATAGATAAATTAAAAAAAAACTAGATGTCTTGAAGGAAATACTAAACTTTTAAAGTTGCCTCAATACCTTCTGACACATGGTGTGAAATGCATTACTTACATTTTTAAAAGACATTTTTAAATTACAAGTACTGAAAGCAGGTGAGTGACAAACACGGATATGCTCTTTTTCTAGCAGCCAATAACCTAACACAATGTATTGCACAGAGGAAGAATGATTAATCCCAAGGCCTTTAATATTGTGAATTAACCATTGAAGAAATGTTCAGTGTTCATTATTTGCTAGGTGAGATTTCAAAATCCATTTTATTCCAGGATCCACTTCAACATGATCTTATTTTTTTTTTTTTTTCAATATATATTTTTATTGTTATTTATGTCTTTTACATTTTGTATTCCCCCAGGGTAGCCCACCACCAATTCACCCGTGATCCATCTCCATGGTCCCTTGTGTTCTTTTCTATTCCATTTTGTGCCCTTTCCCTTCCCTCCCTCCGGCTCCTTCCTCCCCCCTCCCCCCCACTGATTGTCTCTCTCCCACCCGGCCTCCCTATAGTCCTGTTATAAGTGAAACCATTCGATATTTTTCTCTTTCTTTCTGG
>PVIJ01018259.1:0-26853 GCA_004024925.1 Scalopus aquaticus | reverse complement strand
TTGGTGGTGGGCTACCCAAGGGGAATGCAAAATGTAAAAGACATAAATAACAATAAAAATATATATTATATTAAAAAAAAAAAGAGTATTACAGGGCCTCCCTGGTGGCGCAGCGGTTGAGCACTGCGCTGTGGAGCTGTCCGCAGCTAGCAAAGCAAGTTCGACACCCACATGGCGCGGCAGACCTCGCCAGCTGCTCCTGCCTCGCCCGCTGCTCCCCTCAGCAGTGTATTTCTGATCTGCCTACTCTGCTCCCCACTCTGTCTCTGGTGAACCCTCTCGCCGCCCCACGTCTCTGGCCTGTACCCCAGCTTGTATGCATAAATAGATAAATCTTTAAAAAATAAATAAATAACTTACTTCACGGCACCCATTATAAATTAAAAAAAAAAGAGTATTACATAATAATCTTCATACAGAAGATACAGAAAAAGGCAATTTCATAGGTGTCAATAGCACTTATTTGGAAGTTAATACAAAGTTGAGAGCACTTATATTTTTGTGGCTGTTAGTATTTAACTTTTTGCATTTATTTTTCTAAAAATGCTGAGTGTACTTTATATATTTACAGAGTGAAAGAAGTATGGTGAATGCTCAATATTAACAAATAATTCTTCTACAGCTTAAGAATGACATGTGCAACAAATTACAATAGCAAAGTAGCATATATAAGAATTACAACTTATATTTCTTCAATACGCCAAAAGATATCCTACAGTACTTTGATGCAAATACTTGTATATACTGTAGGTATTCAACATTTTTCTGGAAATTTATTTGCCATATACAAATGTATTTTATTTTATAGAACATACAATACCCAAAGAACACCACAAGAAAAATATTTTAAGATCTTATTTGTCATAACCATCACCAGGATTCTAAAAATTATAAAAATCCCTAGTCACTGCTTTGGTTAATTAGACAAAAGAGCAGAACTTTCTGTTTTGTTTCAATACAGCTGGCAGTTTGGAATACCATGATCACTAGGGTATGCTATTAGCTTTGCCAGTCAATCTTCCTGGCAGTGGTGCCTGAAGAATCACTGACAAGCTGTCAGCATTTAGAGTAATCACTAAACCAGTCTGAAACACACTCATTTTTTTTTTCAGTCTTAGCACACATCAGGAATTACAATATCACCTCATCACTTTATAATTTCAAAACTGTGAGTAGACAATAATGCTAATATTAATGGATAACCTTGAATCTAAGAGGAAGCCTAAAAGACTGAGCAAATGTATAGAATTCACTGATCTATTAGAATAAAACTTGGAAAAAGTTAATTGTTAACATTTAATGGTAAAGTTGTTCTGTATTTCATAAAAGATATACAAAGGAAATAGATCTAGAAATAACTATAATTAGAATTTTATAAATGCAAACTAACACATTCAGTTTCTTTTCTTACTTTACTGGTTCTAACTAGTATTAATCTCCCATGATATTAGGTCTACTTTAATAATCATCATCAAATGCAAATTGATATTCAACAGGACAAAAGGCAATGAATTCATATGTCCTGAATTGAGATTACCCTAATTTTTCTTACCTATTTCTTATTTGAATTTTATTTAATTTGAAATAAAATCTTTCACAACAAAGTGAATGATGAAGTTTTCAAAACACAGACACCTGAGGTAGTTAATATACTTATATGGTATAAATGCATTTCTGTCAAAATCAGAATGCAGCTGACACTGGCTTAAAGAGGCTAAACTCTCAGAAGACCCCACGGATTTGTCCTGCAAATCATAGATTACTGACCCCTTTGTAGGTCATCTATATAACATTTACTTCTAATACAGTTATTCTAACACATTATACTAGAATT
This sequence comes from Scalopus aquaticus, assembly GCA_004024925.1. Classification (NCBI taxonomy): domain Eukaryota; kingdom Metazoa; phylum Chordata; class Mammalia; order Eulipotyphla; family Talpidae; genus Scalopus; species Scalopus aquaticus. Next base: position 25,019 of record PVIJ01018259.1, on the reverse strand, counting down.
TGTACGTACATTAATCCATTATGAAAGCCTTATGGGCAGGGTTTAGTTTACTCATATTTGTTTCCCCAGCACCTAGCAGAGTGGTTGACATTAATGTAGGTTGTAAATTTTTTGTTTATTGGATTAAGTAATGTTCAAATAGAAACTAGTTAGACTGATGAAAAAAATTTAAAAACAGGACTGTTGTTGGCTGGTTTGTGGAAGCACTTTAGAACCAGTCCACTATTGAGTTTCTAGGAATATATGTTTTTTTGGTATTTTTTTAAAAATATTTATTTTTTTATTTTTGCATACAAGCTGGGGCGCAGACCAGAGGTGTGAGGTGGTGAGAGGGTTCACCAGAGACAGAGTGGGAGGCAGAACAGGCAGATGGACCAAAATACCCTGCTGAGAGGGGTGGGGGATTCTGCCTTGCCAGGTGGTATTCTCCCTGGAGGGCATCAAACCTGCACCACAGCTGCTGACAGTTCCACAGCGCTGTGCCAACCCGTTGCGCCACCAGGGAGGCCCGAATATACGATTTTTAAAAACAATTTTACTGAATCAGATACCATACAATCCACACATTTAAAGTTACAATTCAAAGAAAGATGGAAAGCAAAAAGGGGGTCTTTTTTTCCTGTGAGTTGCGAATGGCACATAGTGTGTGTGGCACATCATCTTTCTGAAGATGATGTAAGTAACCCATTTAAATTATTTATGGTTTGGATTAGGAGAAGGCAAATCAGTGGGTATCTAAAGATAAGTAGAGTTGGCCACAAATGGAGTAAAAGGGAAAGAAGAAAGGGATTCTTCAGATTGTTATTCATCCTGAGTTAGTAGAAAAGCTGTGTTACAAGGATTTTTACACACTTTTTGGGGAGACTCAATGTAAATCTGAGCTTTGCTCATTTTTTCTCAAATTTTTTGATTCGCCATTCATCTGAATAACTATATAATTTGGGGGGTACAACTTCATACCTCCATATGTGCACATGCTTCACTCAGTCACTATCAAAGATCATTCTTAAATATACTCCAAGACTGATGCTAGAGTCAAAGTCTCATTCCTTTAGCCTCAGTACTCCAGAGCACATATCTCTAGACTTAAATCATTCCTCTTTCTCTTATTTGTACTAGTCATCAATTGTTGCATAAAAAATTACCCCCAAACTTAGTGCTTAACGTAATATCATATTTAGTTTCTGTGGGTCCGCATTTTGGGAGGCGCATATCTGGATGGTTCTGATTTGTGGTATCTCACAAAGTGGCAGTCAAGATATACCAGCTGACTCTGCAGTCATCTGAAGGTTTGAGTGGGCTTGGAGAATTCATTTCCAAGAATGGTGCACTAACATGATTGTCATATTGGAACCAACTTCTAGTGTGATGCCTCAGTGCCTTGCCAGGTGTTATTCCATGGGGCTATTCTCATGCTATAGCAACTGCCTTTCATCTAAGTAAGTGACCTAAAAGAGCATAAAGGGAAAGCTGAGTTGTCTTTTATGGCTTGGAATTTACAGACCATAACTTCTGAAAAGATCCATTGCCTACACAGGTCAGATTAATTCAGTAAGGGAAGCATAACAACCGCAACAAGAGTGAAGATACAGGGAGGGAGGAACCACTGGGGAACATTTTGGAGCCTAGCAACCACATTTATTTTTAAATATATGAAATATAATTAATTATATATATATAAATAATTAATATATAAAATATATAATGATATATACATACCACAAAGGTTATTCCTGAATTCTGGTACCATCTCTTGAATAATAGGTTATCTTATCATTTACCATAACTGAAAAAAATTTCTCTTGAGACAGACAAATAATTCTTAAATGGAAAAGACCAGAAAAAAAGGTAAGCCTGGAAAACTGTATTTCTTGGGCAGTTCAATATTCCAGGGTTCTCAATTTTATGGCATCAACTTTCACTATATGATCATTCTTACACTGCCTGCCCTGAGATACACCAGTATCCTATTCTCAAGATACTCATGACACAACACTTCCCTCTACAATGCATTTAAAAAACAAACAAAACTCTTTCTTGGAAATCAAATTGCAGGTGACATGATAATATACATAGAACACCTCCACTAAAAATCTAATTAAAACATTAAGTTAGTATAGCAAGTAGAAGATTACAAAATCAATATACAAAAATCAGTTGAGTTCATAAATGCAAGCAACAGGGCTGGAAGGGGAAAAACATCAAGAAAACAATACCATTTACAATTACATCAAAAAGAAGTACATACCAAGAAGTAAACTAAACAGAGGTAAAGGACCTGTACAATGAGAACAAAACGATATTGTTAAAAGAAACAGAATATACAAAGAAATGGGAAGATATCCCTCATTCATGGATTGGGAGAATTAACACTGCTAAAATGACCATCTGACCAAAAAAATACACAAATTGATGCAATCCCTATCAAATTTTCAGTGATATTCTTCAGAGAAATAGAATAAACCTTACTGAAATTCATATAGAACCACAAAAGACCCTGAATAGCAAAAGCAAAAAAGAGTGATGGCATCACACTCCCAGACTTCACACTATACTAAAAAGCTATAAAAATTAAAAAGTATGATACTAGAAGCAAAAACAGACTGACCAATGGAATAGAATTGAGAACCAAGAAATATATCCACACTTATTTGGATAGTTAATGTATGACAAAGGAACCAAAAATAAACATTGGAGAAAGGAAATTCTCTTTAATAAGTAGTTTTGAGGGAAACTGGAGAGTCACATGCAAAAGAATGAAACTAGAACACTATCTCACACCATACACAAAAATTAATGCAGAATGTTTAAAAGACTTGAATGTAAGACCTGAAACCATAAAATATATATAAAAGAAAACATGTAAAACACTCCATGATATATGCATCCATGATATCTTTGTGGATTCAGCAAAAGAAACAAAAGAGAATATAAACAATTGGGACTACATCAAACTTAAAAGCTTCTGCATAGAGAAAGAAAGTAAAGATAGCCCTACTGGATGGGAAAAAATATTTCACAACAAACATCTCACATGGGGCTGATATCCAAGATCTACAAAGAACTCATATAAATCAATAAAAATAAAGAACCCAATTTAAAAAATGGGCAAAAAGCTAAACTGGCACTTTTCCAAAGACATACAGATAGCCAACAGGCACACAAAAACATGCTCATCATCACTATGGTCAGGGAAATGCAAATCAAAGCCACAAAGATAGACCACCTCACAACCTGTGAGAATGGGCCATATCAAAAAGATCAGAAATAAGTGTTGGTGAGGATATTGAGAAAAAGGAACCCTTGTACACTGTTGGCTCAGGGACAGGTTCAGTCCCTATCGAAAACAGTATGGCGATTTCTCAAAATATTAAACATAGATTTACCATATGGTCGAGCATTCTGCTCCTAGGTATCTACCCAAAGAATGCAAAAACACCAATTCAAATGGATATAATTATAGCACTATTTACAATAGCCAAGTTATAGAAACAAACTAAGAGTCCAAGTACAGATGAGTGGATTAGGAAGATATGTGTGGTTTAATATACACAGTGGAATACTGCTTAGCTATAAAAATAAACTCTTGCCATTTCTGACAACATAGATAGAACTGGAAAGGATTATGCTAAGTGAAACAAGTTAGAAGAAGGAAAAAATACCAATAATGTCCCTTTTATGAACTACAGGGAAACAAAACAAAGGATCAGAAAAAACCAAACCAAGAAATCTGACTGTAAAAAGAGCGGGAGGGGAAGGTGGAAAGGGGAGCAAAATGGGAGAGGCACAGTGAACAATAGTGGAAGAGTAAGGGTGCTTTGGTGGTAGATGTAGTGTGGTAACATACCTGAAGGGTGTGATCCTATACCTCTAAATCATGCACAGTGCTGTGAATAGCCATAACTGCAAAAAACAAAACAAATACCTTGTTCTTTCTTGATATAGTTTCTGGACTGCTTTTTTACACACTCTCTTTATCTTTCATGGATTTGCAAATGAGAACTGGTGAGAACTATCAGAAGACTAATAATCATTTTTCCATGATTTGGAAAATTCAGTTCTACCCTGACTCATTTGAAATAAACACAACAGTAGTTCTTTGAACAAATTCAGTAAAACCCTCAATCATTATAGCAGAAGTTATATTTGAGTGGCTTAAAGATGATAAGCTATATTTGCTAAGTGAGTGAAAAATATTTTCTTCAAATAGAAAATAGTTACTGGAAATACTGCTGGGCATAATCTGAATGAATCGGACTTTTTTCATATAAATTTCTTTAAATTTAGAAAAATATTTACAGAAGCTCTAATTCAAAGGAATTCAAATCATTTACCCAGCCATTACTCTGTGAACTGCTAGAGTAATGGTAAGAGCAATTTCCATTTCTTTCAGGGGAAAGAAAACAATTTGGCAACTTCTTTAAGTCTGAATGGAACACGATGAGCTGCATCATCAATTACCTTTAATGTACATTTTGTCCTGCTTTTCATCCAAGAATATGGACATGATAGACAGGAGAGGTGCCTGCTGATTTTTAAAGAATGTCAGGAGGCTGTGGCATTTCTGGAATAAGAAGAAAGATTCTATAATAATTCTGAGATGAACATAGGATTCATATTTAGCTTCTATATTCTTAATCAGCTTTAATCATAATGTCACTCGACTGAAGAACAAGACTTAAAGTGAAGCTCGTAATTCATTGCATCCTTTCAGTTCATGGCAGACTACCAAGAGTCACTGCGATTAGTAAGTAAAAAAAGCACTGGCCATGGGAGGTTTAAGACTGAATTTTGGTTCTGCTATTGATTAGTTTTATAACCTTAGGGAAGCTGATTGACCTCTGTAAGTTCTTTCTTCTGTAAGGTGGTAAGGAGAGGAAGGGTCTTAACCTCAAGGTTTCCTTTTCATCACAGAGCTTGATACAGTCAACACCAAATACAAAGTTACACCACACCACCTCATTGCTCTGCCCTCCTCGCTTTTCTTTAAAAAATTTCGAGGCACTCCTGCATCCTCTTGTTTAGAATCCCACACAGGCTCTCTAGAGGGCCTCTCACTGCACCCTTTATCTGGTGCTGTTTCTCAAAAAAGGAATCACATCTGGTTCTTCGTGGGTTGGAAAAGCGCAGGAATACTCCGGGTTCCAGGCTGACATTACTTAATAAAGATTTCTTCGTTTTCCCTTACACCTTTGTGTGCTTCCCCGGAAGCCACCGATGTTAGGTTAGCTCCATGTTAGGCGGTAATGGGGACGGCGCCAATAGCTAGATCCTGGCTCTGGTTCTGAGATGGAGGCATGGTAGGGCCTCACGCTTTAGTGCCCTTCTTCGCGACTGGGTAAATTCGTATCATGATAAAGCACTTCCAATTTTCTTCCGAAAAGCTCAACATGAAGTTACAACCTTGCCTCTATACCCAACTTAACCGTTGAGGTACTTGAATCCCGCCATGAACCAACCACCAGTCTCAGGAGGCTTACTTCCGGTTCCCGATCGCCGGGCAGTTGCGGTTGACGTTGGAACTACCAGGACCAGGATTCCCGCGCGCATGCGCACTGCCATTGTGATGCTCCTTTCCCGGTAACTCGCCCTCTCAGGCAAACCTGAAGATAGCGGCAATTCTCCGGTGGGGGGGTGGAGACGCTCTCTGCCAGACACTCCGCCCCCTTTGTGATAGGCAATGGAACCAGCCAACCGACGTGACGAACTTGGAACGTACTCTCCAATCAGCATCTGTGGCGGAGAGGTGGGCGTGCTCACTGGCAGGGCAGGTGGGCTAGGCTGTGCCCGGTTGCGAAGGGGGAGAATAACGTCGGGTCGGGTCAGCAGGCGCTGCAGTAGTCGCCGCAGCGGCGATGGGAGCGGTGGGGACTAGGCGGCGGCGGCGGCGGCAGGAGGAGGAGCAGGGGCTGGCACAAGAGCAGCGGCTGGGGGTGGCCAGCAGCAGCAGTAACAACAGTAGCCGCCGCCGCCGCCAGTAAACGCTGTCGGTACCCGAGGGTACTACCTAGCCTGCCGGCCCTCAGAGCCGCGCTCGGGTCCCGCCGCAGTCGGCGGCGGGGGATGGGCAGGCGGCTGCGGTCCCGCCTGCTGAGGGTTGACCCCTATCGGTTCCAGCCCTAAACTGGACTCGAGCCCTCTACCCGAAATCTCTGCGTCCGCGGGGCCCAGGTAGGACACACCCCCCGAACCCCCTAGAACGCTGCTCGGGGGGTATCCCAGGCCCTTCTTCACCCACTCTTGACCCCCTCTTCAGGCCGCACCCCTCGCCGAGTGACCGACCCTGTTGCGGTGAGGAGGGTACTGGAGACGCTTTGGTGGCTGCCCACGCCCTGGGTTTATGCCAGACTCAGTTACTCCACCTCGAAGACTGCTTCTCCAGGTGTTCCCGAAAGGTTCTGCCCCGTTTCCCCAAAGCTTTTAGTGTCTTTACTGAACTTGGAGGGTCACGAAGCTTCGTTCTGTTTCTCTCCGTGGGTGACCCACATATCACTTGTATTCCTGATTCCTGGTGCCTTTGGTATCAGAACTGAACACAGGATTCTCTGGATATACTGAGCCCTTGTCCCCCCACCCCCTACACCCCCACTCTCCCTCAGTATAATAGAAGGGGCATGGCACTGGAGAATCTGTTTGCTGTGTAGTATTAATGGTGAAGGCCATGACTTTCTGGTACTTAGCGTGCAGAAGTGAAGACCTGAGCGATTTGTTTGTCATTTGCTTTGACTCCGATGATGTGGACACCCTAGGGTGCTGTGGGAGGGACAGAAGGAAGATTCCACTCATATACTGTTAAATTAGAGAACTAAGTAATCTATTCGGATGCCAGAATCCCACAGTGAAGTTAATTTTGTTTCAGTCGTGGCTGCATTGGAGGCAAAAATGACATTGAGTTGTTCTTTGGTTTTGAATTAAAGTTGATAGGTGGCAGCAATCCCAGTATTAACTCTTCTCATCTCTAGCCTTATAGATTGTTCTTTGAGCATTAAAGAAGGCTCAATCATAATGACCTGTGTGTTGTGTAAAGATATTTTCTTATTTAATAGATATTGAGTTTTCTGGTGTATTTGAGATCACATTATTATGAATGGGCGTAAGTAGGATCTACTCTGTTTTGTTACAGTGTTTGATTCTGAACCATTATTAGCAGATGCATTGGTTTATACACTCTGATATGCCAGCCAGGAGCACAAAGGTGTGTTTGCTGGCTTTTGGCTAAAAAGAGTAGCGTTCGTTTGGGAGTGGGAGTGGGAGTGGGGAAGGGAGATGAGAGCTTAATTTTTGAAGTATTGAGGGAATTGATGCTATGTAGTGCTTTTTTATATAAAGAAGTAGAATGGTGACAAATGTTAATATGACTAATCTTGAAGAATTTGTCTGAACGCTAATTTTTCCCCAAATAATAGATCGGTGGACTTGGACGATATATTGTGATCTATTCAAAATGAAATATACTGAAAGAAATCTATAGAAACTTAGGTTTTCCTGGTTATATTTTTTCCTTTTTTTTTTTCTTTTAAATCAAGGCTCTTGAAGGGATGTTTGAAACATGGCCATAAAGTTTCTCTAACATTTTTCCTTTATGATAGAATGTTAGGAAATGCTTTTTCTCTTTCAGTTTTAGACGCATAAAAGAAATTGATGCCCATAACTTCGTTGGTTTAATTTGTAATATCTACTTGAAACAAATTTCATCATCAGTAGGGGGCTGACAAAGATAATACATCTTGCTCATTATCTTGTACGATGGTTAATGCATAATTTAGTGAATTCTCTATTGTACTCTATGACTTCAGGTTTTGTCTTTTGACTTCCTTTAAATACTGATTATTTTAATGCCTAATTCTACATGAAATTAGAACTCATTTGCTTTAGCAAATTGAATTCGGTCATATAGGACTTTATCTTTAAATGTAGTGTAGAAGTGAAAGTTCTGTAAATCGACTGTTTCAGGATATTTTACATCTAAAAATGCACTGAAATATAAGAATTAGTGATGTATGGTTGGTTTTTCATTGTAAGTAAATATTACATAGCTGAGTTTGCTGTGATCATGGAATTTGAATTTAACTTTGGTTTGAGCAGGCAAGCAGTACTTTATAGGGTAATATATACAGATGACAACTTGATTGTAACTCATGAGAGACACTGTGCTGGAACCATCCAGTTAAGACACTCTCAAATTCCTAATTCTCAGAAACTGTGAGAGAGTGTTTGCTGCTTTTAAAAAAAAGTAATATTTAGCTTCAGAGGGGAAACATTTAATACATTATTGAGCTAGTGTGGGCAAAATAAAATAGCCTTTGAGAATCAATTGGAAAGTATAGCTTATTTCCTTACCTGCTTAAGAAAAATCTATCAGTAGTAGAAAAATTATTTTATACTTGTGTGGCAGTCCTTTCAGTTTGAACACATCACTCACAATTACTCAAGTCATATATTCATTTTTTGCTGTTTTGAGAAACATCCAAAATATACCTGGAGTTCTGTCAGTTTATTTGATTAATAATATCTCAGGACAGCTTCAATATTTACAGTTTTGAAATTTATACTGTTTTATTTCCTTGTCATCTTTTGTTGTTATTCAGCATGTTGTAAACAATAGTGATGGCGGTGGTAGATTCTCCGCCTCCCCTTTTTCCCCCAGATTTTAGTGGCTAGAACCCTTGAGTTGAAAATACTTTCACAGCTTTTGTGCTATAAATACTCAGCATTTCAGGCTAAATATCATACTTTGATATTTGATAAGGGCCTTTATGTCTGTTTAAAAAGTTGAATTTTTAAAGCTAATTTTTGAGTCTACAGTACATATTAGCAAAAACTTAAGTTTTTGACCTCCTAAAAAACTAGTGATCATTGATGGTAGGTTTAAAGTACAGATTGAAATAACATTATTTACACGTGCATATCAATTTTGTTGGAAAATTTCATTTTTAAACCGGTGATTTGTAAACAGAATTCTTGTTATATTTTCACTTATGTTATATGAATTTAGTTTTAAAATAACCAAGTTAAAGAGAATTATATTGTTCTTCGTGGTTATCATTTTATATGATGTTGATATTTAAGTGAACATAAGTACTTACGAATTTTTGTGAACATTTTGGATTTTTTCCTATGATTTTTTAAAAATTTTGTATGTAAGATCTTTGATGTTTGGTCGCTGTTTTCTTTTTAATTATTAAGAATTTATTTCACTTGAAATTAGAGAAAAACTTCCCAAGGTAAAACCTATGTGAAAGAATCTGGATGTTACAGTATCTTCTAAAGAATAGGCAGTAGAAAAAAAAAAAAAGAATGGTCTGCAGAATGGGACCTTCTTGACTCCCTTTGGTAAGCTGTCAATATTTAACCTGTGCTTTACAAATTGTTGTTGTTTTACAGAGAATTTGCATCTTTAGTGAAAATAAGAATCAGTATTTTTTTTGAAACGAGCTTAAATATCTTAGAAATAATATCTGGCAGTTTCCTAAACAATTAAGTATATTCTTTGTTGTACAATAAGCCACCTCACAACTGTCAGCAAGAAAAAATACTAAATTTGAGTAACAAAGATATTACCTGATGAATTTGGACCAAAGTCACTCTAAGTACTTCTTAGAGGAAGGGGACACCACAGTTCCACTCAATTAAGAGAAACATTTTTACAGACTACAGGTCTTATTCTATTTTTCACATTTATCATGTAGTGATTTCATGGTGGGGGGTGGGGGTTTGCACAATTCAGGCTCCTTTCCATTGGTTCTCATAAAGTTTACCTCTCTTGATGGGGCAGGCTTTTGTTTCAGTTGAAACCAATTAACTTACTTTTTGGCTTCCTTTTTCCAATTGTTTTTCTTCACAGGTTTCAGGAAGCTCTCTCTGCTCTTAGCATGCTTACTGAGTATGCTCAAGTATGTTAATTCTTGTTGCATGAACTTTGCTTTGGTTTGTGTACAGCATTGCCAATTGCATGCTGGATAACATTGTAGAGCTTCAAATTTTGCCATGGTAACAATTGTGGGGCATTTCTTTTTGGACAACCCCCACTTCCTTGATATCTACAGTGTCACCTTTCTTATAGAGTCACCTGTGTGTGGTAAAAGGAACAGCTCCATGTTTTCTAAAAGACCTATATAAAAAGAGAATATATAGATGGTGTCCCTCCTCTTTCCCTTTCCATTTGATAAATTACTGGAAGATGGCATTTTGGCTAGAAAGTCTAGAATTGGTGTTTTAATGTTTGAATTAGAAAACATTTGCTATTACCTAATTGCTTTTATAATCCTTTTTATACATCTCTTTTTCATTTGCAATGTTTCAAGATACTTTTTTTTTAGAATGAGATTACAAGGCCTCCCTAGTGGCACAAAGGGTTATTAAGTCTCGGCACTATGAAGCTATCAGCAGCCACTGCAGCAAGAGTTCGATTCCCAGCCAGGGATCTAACCCACATGGCATAGCACACCTCTCCTGTCTTGCCCACTGCTCCCTTCAGCAGTGTATTTTGGTCAGTCCACTTGTTTTGCTCCTCACTCTGTCTCTGGTGAGTCCTCTCACAAGCCCCCCCCCCCCATCCTCCCACACCCCTCTTGTATGCATAAATAAATACATCTTTTAAAAAAATATTTCCCTTATTTTGGTCTAGGAATATGATCATCTAAATAATGTATTGTGTTAATATTTGTCTGACAGTTTCCCATGTGTTGTATTTTTTTAAAGATTTATTTTTATTTATTTATGCATACAAGAGCTGGTGTGTAGGCCAGGGATGCAGGGGGTGAGGAGTGGGGTGGTGGTGGTGAGAGGATTCCCCAGAGACAGAGGGGAGCAGAACAGGCAGATCTACTGAAATACACTGCTGAGGGGAGCCGTGGGCGAGACAGGAGAGGTTTGTGCCACATGGGTTAGCTCCCTGGCTGGGGATCGAACTCATACTGCAGCGACTGGCTATAGCTTGATAGAGCTAAGACCTTAACCCCTGTGCCACCAGGGAGGCCCCAAGTGTTGTATATTACTGATTAAGTTTGGAACCCACCTCCATTTTTCCTTGATCTTCTAGGTGTCTACATTTCTAAATTATCTCAAAAAATGCTTTTATCAGCATTTTCCAATGACCAATAAAACAGAGATATGGGTGGAAAATAGGGAAAAATGATTAAAGAAAAAAAATGTGAACCCTGGGTTGATTTGATAATATTGTCTGGAAGCTAAATCATATGGTAGATAGCAAACTAGACTAGGACTTCATTTCTTCTGATACTGTCTACCACCCCCAAAATTCAACATGTCCAAGACAAACTAGCCCTCTTTGTAACTTTTTAAATTCTGTAATTAAAAAATTAATAATTTAAAATTTCTGTAACTTTTAAAATTCTGTTTAATGGATCAGTCACCGAAGCTCAAAAATTTCTTTTTTGGGGGAGCCTCCTCTTTCCCCTTGTTCCTGTACAAAAACCGCTTTTCTACTTGTTACTACCTTAACTTAGCCACTTTGAACTTCATTATATCTCCTTTAAAGTGTTGCAGTCGCCTCATTTATTAACTTGTTAAATTTTTGTCAAGCTCCTACCAGGTTACTGTGCTAGGATTTAGAGATTAAGCAGTGAACAAGACAAAAATGTATGATCATACTTTTGGACCTTATGATACACTGGGAGCAGACAGTTGTAGAACAAGAAATTACAGGTATTCCAAGTATTATGAAAGGAAAATGAAGAATACCACCTGCCCATATTAGTGGACAGACCCAACAGAGGGAGATCAGTTCAGGGAGTGGTCTTTTATTTTATCAAGCCACAGTTCAATCTTCATACTCCACTGGATTCAGAGGTTAGTGGATATATTATAGCTATAAGTAGTAAGTATAGTTAGATTACTAAAAATAAACATTTTAAAATTAAAAAAAATTAAGAAATTAAATGTAGATGTAACTCCTGAAATAGCTTTAGACATATCCTTTCAGAACACTAGAATACTTTGAAAGATTTTAGGAATCTTTTGTCCTAAAAAGTCTTACTTCTCTCTTTGAGTTTTTACTTTGGGTTCTCCCAGGCTTCATTTAATTGAGTACTGACAGAGTTCCTATGTTATGTTTTACACTCTCTGAACTTCAGAAGTTAGTGCTAGGCATTCTTGGTAGCCAGGGTATGTATGGGTACAAGATTGTTCCAGATGAGTAATTATAGTCGCTCTGTAGCTAGGGTCCAGAAGCTTATAGGTAAATGTACAAGTAATTAGGATGTAATTTGAATATATTTTTAAGTTTTAAAAATGTAAGTGCATTCATAAATCAAAAAAAATCCTTTATCTTATGCTGGCACATAATTTTTGGTTTAGAAAATGACATTAGTGTAGCCAGGTTAGTGTAACGTTCTCTTAAAAAATTCTTATTAAGCAAATTAATAAAAACTGTTAATGGTGGCTCAGGATGAAATTTGAATCTATTCTTGTCTCTACTATAACATTGTCATGGGACCTTATATTACTTAACCTCACTTCAGTTTTGCTGTTCTTAGGAAGAGAAATTAAGTTAGAATCCAATCATAATAAAGATTGCTAGAGAAAAAAATCTGATTTGTTTTTTCTTTGTCTTAGTGGGAGTATCATAAACATATGCTTTGTTTGATTTGAATACAGCAAATTTTATCCCAGAAAATGATCTTGTTTAGTGTTTTCTTTAGAATCTGACCATGTATATTATACTGTACTTTCTATCAGGGAAGAATTTGTCTATGTGTTTGTTAGCAAGTGTAGCCAGGGAGAGAACTCCATTATTTACACTTTTGTTCTGTTGTCAGTTATTGTAACCATACTGACTTATAAAGTTTCTCTTCACTATTAATAGATACTTTACTTTCATGAATGTATTTATTGAGTCTGGAAATTTCTAAGTGTGAATTGTGACTAAATTTTCTTTTCTCTTTTACTATCAATAAATAGGGTTATTCACAAATTTTCATATCTTTTTACTAACCCTTTAGTGATGCTCTTGTTGAAACCGGTGAAGTAAAAAAGAAAAAAAATAGAGGAGTTCTTTTTGTCCCTTATTTCTGTTGTTTACATTACATTCTGTTTTATTAGTAAATGTTTTGAAAAATTTAGCTGGTGTGTGATCTTTGTAAATTTGTGTCTATACCTCAGCTATTTTATTTTAAAACTTTAGATAATTTTTTATAATGTGAAACTGTATTATTTTGCTTTTGAGATTTAGAAAATAGCCAGGGTGCATCTAATTACATTTTAATCTGTTTTTAAAATATAGACCGTATATTCTAAATTTTGTTTACTTGATAGGCCATGATGTCCTTGAAAGCATTTGCTCTTTTACCTTAATAATAAGAGGTGTTTAGTCTACTTACAGTTTTTATCAAATTTGGAAAAACTGTAGAGATTTTGTTTTTCCGGTGTGGGCTCTCTCTGGGCCTAATAAATGTATCCATAAATTAAAAATCTGCTTAAAGTAGAGAGAAACTTTGCAAGACAGTATGGTTAAAGTAATTGACAGCAAAATAAAAGTGAAAACAAGCTCTCTAGCCTTTCCTTTTGGGATTCCAATTATATGCAAGTTGAACTTTGTTATCCCATAGCTCACTGATAATCTGGTTTCTGTCTTTTTCCCTGTATGTTTCATTTGGATAGTTTATTTTTCTGTATCTGCAAGTTCACTAATTCTTTCTTCCACATTAGATAATGTGATATTAATCCTGCCCAGTGTGTTTTTTCTAGTGTATTTTTATCTCATAAATACTTTACATATCTGGAAGTTCAGTTTTTAAATATTCCATTTCTCTTCTCATGCTTATATTTTTCTCTAATTTTTGAACATATTGAATACATTTATAATAGTTGTTTATTTATTTATTTTTTTCATAGAAGAACTGGGTGCAGGCCGGAGGTGCAGGGGGAAGGGGACGGTGAGAGGATTCACCAGTTTCTGAATGGGGAGCAGAACAGGCGGGTCTACTGAAATATGCTGGTAAGGGGAGCAGCAGGTGAGACAGGAGAGGTCTGCTGTGCCATATGTGGGTTAGCTTTCTGGCTGGGGATTCAACTCCAGCTGTAGAGTTGATAATGCTGAGACTTAACCCCTGGGCCACTACGGAAGCCCTGTAATAGCTGTTTTAAAGTCCTTGCCTACTAGTTCTGTCATCTGTACCATTTCTGAGTCTCTTTTTATTGATTAATATTTATCCTTCTTTGCATCACTTGTAATTTCTGATTGCGTGCCAGACAGTGTGATTTTCCATTGTTATATGTTGCATTTTTTGGTATTCCTTCAGATATTCTTGGGATATAGTTTTTTTGTTCTGGGATATACTTATTTGAAAATAGTTTGATGGACTGAAGGCCTTGGATGTTTGAAGGTCTTTTTCACTTTGTTTGGTGGGTTTACAAACTACTCACAACTTGTGTGAACATCAAGGATTATTCTGTGTGACCCTTTCCCTTGATAGTTCTTTCCCTTGCCTTCATAATTTCTTTACATACGTGCATTGAGAAAGACTCAGCCACGTCTCAATACAAATCCTGTTTAGATACCCAGAGCTTGTTCTTGTGTAGCATGCTCCTCTCCCAATCTCTGGCTTATGTTTATTAACTCAAGATACTGCACTTTCTTTGGGTTCTCCATTCTTAGGCTGTGGCCTAGAAACTTCAGTTAGTCAGTTGGGGGCATTCGTAGAGCTTACCTCATTCCTTCTCTCATGGATTTCTGTCCTAGGCTGACTGTTGTATAGTGTCTAAAATCCGTTGTTTCCTATATTTTGTTTATTTTTCTAGTTGTTTAAAGTGGGGGAGTAAATCAGTTTTCTCTTACTGTAGTGTGGTCAGGAGCTGAACTGGTTTTGTGTATATTAAAATCTCAAACAGAAAGAAGTCATATTTCAGTTATGCTGTCACTCGAAATCTCTATTATCTCTATGCCCACATTTGCTTCAGAAATATTTTTCTTGCCCTTTAAATACATCATGAGCTCTTCTGATGATTAATTTTAGCACCTCTCCTATTGAGATTAAAATTGTAGATAAAAATAATTTTCCTACTAAAAAGAATATTAACAGGAACTATATATGGTATTTGTAAAACCATGCTGCTTTTTATTTAGTGAACTATCTAGCCTCCTC
Organism: Scalopus aquaticus; assembly: GCA_004024925.1. Classification (NCBI taxonomy): domain Eukaryota; kingdom Metazoa; phylum Chordata; class Mammalia; order Eulipotyphla; family Talpidae; genus Scalopus; species Scalopus aquaticus. The sequence goes on along the minus strand of PVIJ01018259.1, from coordinate 9,915 downwards.
CTCAAATGTGGGATGGTTTTTTTACATCAGTCTGTCTAGGTAATAGTAATTGCTGAACTTCCTTAGGCTTGCATTATATCTTCTCATGCTCTGAAGTTTTCAATGACTTCCCCTTGTCTACCGACACTTAAAGAATTCCATCCTGATTTTTACAGCTTGAACTCAGTTTACCTTTCAGGCTTCTTCAGTCAGAGTTCTTTTCCATTAAGACTAATCTGTATATTCATTTTCTCTTGTACTTGTATGTTGTCCTCATTTCTTCTTCTGTGCCTTTGCTTACCTTCTCAATTAACTTTTTGCCTTGAAACAAACCATCCTACAAAAACTGAGATTAAACAGTACTCATGAGTTAACTGTTCTGTCGGTTTGCAGTTTGGGTACTGCTGAGTGGTCCTTCTTTTAATCTTTGTCTGGGCTTACATAGGTGAGGCAGTTATCTAGCTTGGATTCTTCACAGTCCGAGTTCCAAAACCAACAAAAGAGGACAGGACCAGTGCATATGTGCTTTTTAAACTTTTGGTGCGTGTTTGTTAATGTTCCATTGGTCAAACCAAGTCACAGGGCGCAACCCAGTTGCTGAGATGGAGAAAGACGCTCTTAGCACTTAATGGAAGATGCAGCAACTTCCTGTTGTAAAGAGATGTGTATATAGGAGTGAGAGGAATTTGTGGCTACTGTGCCATCTACCAAACCACTATAAATCCTATCTACCTCCTTTATGCAACATCATAAAGGTCATCTTAACCCTTTTAACCTCTCTCAGTTCTGATTTGTCATGTGTATTTGATCCTTGCAACTTGATGTTGATTAACTTTTTACATTGTTTACCTTTTAAATCAGATATTTATTGTTCATTTCTTTTGTACTATGTGTCCTATTTTAAAGATTAAACTAGAAATGATTGTTTAACTTCCCTTCTTCCATTAATGGTAAACTTATTGAGGGCAAAACTATGCCTGATACTTCATTCTGCTCTTCTATATATTGATAAAAATTTGTTGAATGGTTATATGTGAATTTTCAAATCAGCTCAGTTATTTGCATGAGGACTATTAAGTTTCATTCATCTGTACAGGAGGTGAAAGACATTTTTATTTTATTCATTAAAATATTTATTGAAAGATTGTTCTGTTATAGGTATAATGCTACATACTAAGAATACAAAGATGACTAAAATTCTGCCCTCGACATCAAGAAAATTATAGTCTATTAGAAGATGTTATAAATTGTGTATGTGCTTACTTCTAAGTATGTTTCTTTGACCCTAGATTTCTGCTCCATGCTCAACTTGCAGGTTAAACTGATTTTTTACTATTGCATAGATAGTATTGTCTCTGCTGTCCATCACATTGCTAGATAGTTGTTGCCTAAGCTATTCTGCATCTGGCTTCAATTGTGTGTATGCTTTTTTTTTTTTTTAAGATTTATTTATTTATGCATACAAGAGCTGGGGTATAGGCCAGAGGTGTTGGGGTGGGGGTGAGAGGATTCACCAGACAGAGTGGGGAGCAGAACAGGCAGATCTGCTGAGATACACTGCTGAGGGGAGCAGCAAGTGAAGACAGGAAAGGTCTGCTGCGCCATGTGGGTTAGCTCCCTAGCCAGGGATTGAACTTGTGCTGCAGTGCTGAGACTTAACCCCTTGCGCCACCACCAGGGAAGCCCCACACTACTGGCTTTGAAAATGGAGGATGGAGCTATGAACCAAAGAATGAGGGAAGCTTTTAGAAACTGGGATAGGTAAGGAAACAAAGTCTCCTTTTAGGGCTTTTAGAGGGAACATAGTATTGCTGACAACTTGATTTCAGTCCCAGTGGAAGTCTGGACTTCAGATTTCTAGAATTGTGAGACTTTGTGTTGTTTTACGATTAATTTGTGGTGATTTGTTATGGCAGAAGTAGGAAACTAACAGTTTTTTATACTATGTATGTTACACTATGTACTATAATTTATCCATTCTACTGATGGACGTTTGGGTTTGTCGTGCAACCACCCTAAACCCAGCAGGTTTAGCATCAGTCCAAGCAGACTTGCTCTGTTAGTGGTCATATCTGCCGAAATCTATTGCACTCCTCCACACACTGCCACACCGCTGCTGCTGCTGCTGCTGCTGCTGCTGCTGCTGCTGCTGCTGCTGCTGCTGCTGCTTATAAGCCCAGTCTCTGACCCAGGTGCGCCCACTCACACAGGCCCACACCCTACTCCAGGTGCCGCCATCAGGCATGCTACGTGTAGGCCTGCAGAGCTCCATCACTGAGGGGAGGGCGGAAAAATCTGACAATTCTCTCCTTACCCTGCAGGGTTGTTTCCAATTTTTGACATTATAGATAGTGTGACTGTGAACATTCTTATAAATGTTCCCTAGGAAGAGAGTTGCTGGAAAAGGTGTACAGAGCTTCACCTTTATTTTATATTATAATACAGAACTATTTTCCAAAGTACACATCTACCATCAAGGTATGAGTGTTCAGTTTTTTTATTTTTAAATTATTTCTTCCTTGATATACGCTATAATGCTTCCTTTTATGTAGGTGGATACTCAATTTGCTTCAAGTCAAAACACATTTGGGACCTAATTTATGCTTTCCTTAACACAGCAGTAGTAGGTGGCATTGGTTTATTTTTACTCCTTTTCTGATCAACTAATTTTTTCTATTAACATTAAAAGCAAAATTATGATAATACAAATACTGTAATTTAATTTGTGATCATAGTTATAATTTCTCACAGCATTTTTATATGAATTTGATAAGTAGTTGTATAATAGCAGTAGTTACAGGCTTCTGTGCAGACATAATTTTCTTTCATCAACAGATTGTTTCAGACTGTTATTTCTAAGGAATATGGCTATATCTATTGATTAAGAAGCATGCAAAATGAAATACTGAGAAATTACTACCATTTATTGAGTACAGTGTGTCAGACAAAGTGACCAATAAATACTTACACATATTTTATCACTTTTAATCCTTAGATAGGTACCCTTGTTGTCTCATTTTTGTATTTATAGATAAGGAGTTGATTCACAGAGAAGTAATGTAACGTGCCTATGTAGTCTGGTCTTCTTTTTTTTTTTTAATGACTTAACACAGTTCATATAATTTTATTCACTTTTGAACTTCACTAAAGTTTGGGGTATAGAGTCCTCTTTTGTTCCAAGAATGAAGTCTTCAGGTAATGTCTCAGGTGCTGTCTGAATTAACTGGTCATCATAAAAATGTAGGGTTCATAATTTCTCTAATTCATAGGTTTCTCTGATTTCTGGAGACATTATGAATCACCATGCTGTCAAAACCCACACAGAGCCAGTCATTAGACACCTTCCCTTTGATTTAGCATGAGTTTCACTTCTCCATTTCAGGTTATTTGTGTATCATCAGGATATATCTATATATATCTATATATACCTATATATATCTATATAATTCGGAAACAGGCAGATGGAAGAGATGGATAAGGCAAGGCACAGGGGAAAAGTGCAGAACTTCTGTGCCCTCTCCAGGTGCCTCCATTCACCCAAAATCTCAAGGTGTTCCCGAACCTGTAAGATCTGGTAGTCTCATCTTGACCTCTATTTTGTGAGAAGTCCCTCATAATAGAAGATGATAAACTCAGTGCAGTGTTATGTTAATTTCTCAGCTAGTAACTCTTAGGAGGAGTTCCCTTCATTGAGTGTGGTTTGTTCTGGTTTATGTTTTTGAAATTCTTTTGCAATTTCTTATCCAAAATTTTTTTATACAAATTTGCCTTTGTGCTTCTTACCGTTCTTGTTTTCATTCTTTATTTTTTCTCTCATTCAAAAAATACATTTGTGTCTGTGAATCTACATGATTGTAAATTACATAGTTTGAGGTCTCATTAATTAACTGGTTAATTAACTTCACCAAATATCTATTGGTGATTTGCAAAATTACTAATTTTTGGTTGTGGCAGAAGATATCACAATTTAGATATTGCCTTTATCTTCAAGGAGTTTGTGATCTACTGGATTTTCAATGTTTACTTATTAATTTGTTGGCTATTTTCTTTTTTAGTATTTAATGCTGTACCGTATTTTACATAGTTGTTTTTCACAATATGGGATTTCTCCCCTCAGGTGTGGTCACCATAGTTTTCCCACCACCACAGCATCCACAGTCCAGATAAACTGGACTTCATCAAAATTAAAAATTCAATCTTGAGCATCTTTACCTGTGTTTATTTGCCATTTGTTTATCGTCTTTGGAGATAATTTGTTTACATTCTTTGTCAGTTTTTTAATTGGGTGGTTATTTTGTTGTTGAGTTGCTAGGCGTTACTTATGCATTCTGGATATTAGTTTCTTATCAAATAGATGATTTGGAGATATTTTCTCTCATTCCACTATCATTTTGTTGATAGTATCCTTTGATACCCAAAAGCTTTTAATTTTAAACTGAAGTCCAGCTTATCTCTTTTTATTTCCCTTTTGTTTTGTTTTGGTCTTATATCCAAAAAAATCGCTGTCAAATTCAACGTTAAGTTTTTCCCCTATATATTATTCTAGGAGTTTTATAGTTTTAGTTCTTACATTTAGTTCTTTCATTCATTTTTATTAAATTTTGTTTATGATATAAAGTAAGGGGCCAGCCTTATACTTTTGCATGTGGGTATTCAGTTTTCCTAAGGACCATTTGTTAAAAAGATAATCTTTTTCTCATTGAATGGTCTTGGCATCTTTGTTGAAAATCTTTTGACAATATATGTGTTGCTCAAAGCTTAACTTTTTCAAATAGTATTTTTCCCTTAATGTGAAAGTATATGTTTGTTGTAGTAAATTTATAGGACAGGAATCCTCCCCAAGAAAGTAATCATACAGTGTAGAAATACCCACTGTTAATACTTGGTAAATGTTAGTTCAGGTTTTTTCTATGCACAATGTATTGCATAGAAAATGGGATCATACTCAAAGCACAGAGAACTTCACATTCTTTTACACGTTTTAAAATTTTAGTTTTTATTTTTAGAATTAAATATGCCCATAACTTAAAGAGTTGATTGATTCTATAAACTTCTCTATAGAAAATAGGTCTTTTGGTCTCTGCCCCATTTCCCACTCTGCAGAAGTACTCACTTTTAATACTTTTTGCTATTTTTTTTTGATATTTACTTTCATGTCTCAACTTGTGTATATTGCTACTGATAAATTGGCTATCCACTATGGAAGATGAGGGTTTTAACTTTTTCTCTACCTATCTTTTTTTCCTAAGAATGTTATAGTTTAATTCTGTTTAGGGCAATTTTGAGAGTCTTATTATGACTTAATGCTTTTCTTATTTAAGCCATCAAATTTATATCTCTATCTATATAGGAGTGGATATGCCTTTTCTTTCCTACAATAGTTTTTATTTTTTCTGAAACTGTAACTAGTGTGTGTGTTTGCTGGTTAGTTTCCTAATCGCTAATTCAATCCCAAGATTTCTGTCAGTTGTATAAATCTACTCTAATATATTCATGTTCATGTAAGTATTTTATCAATGTCCTCATCTTTGAGAAATTTGTCTTGGTGTCCTCTGACCTCCAGTCTGGAAGACTGTTCAGATGGCCTATTTGTTCAGATGTACAACTCTCTTCTTGACATTTTTCTCTACCTTTATTTGGGGGATTTCTTTATCTCTTGCTTGTGTTGATTTAGTAGGTTTCTTATTTATATTCTTGTTTTGATGTAACACATTCTCTATTAGCATTCTGAGAAAGGGTATAGAAAATAAAATTCTAAATACCATACATGCCTGAAAATATGTTTATTCTACCTTCATGCTTGAGTGAGATTTTGGCTGAGAACAGGAATCTAGGTTGGAGTTAATTTTCCCTCAGAATGTTGAAGATGCTGCCTTACAATATTTTCTCACACCAAGCCTTGCTGTTGAGAAGCCTGCCATCATCCTGGTTTTTTTGTGTGTAATCTTTTCTTCTTTCTCTCTAAAAGCTTAGGTGGTCTTCTGTATATTCTTTGATCTGAAAGTCTCCAAAGTGTTTTGGTATGGGTCTCTTATACTGGGTAGTTGTTATACCTAATCAATCAGAAAATTGGATATTTGAAATCAGGAAAATTTCTTGAGTTACTTTGATGATTACTTTACTTAAATTTGCTTTTTCTGTAACTTTATTTAAATTGAGGTATATATAATTTACATGTAACCTTATGTTTCAGAACAAGTTATTTAATTTTGTATACCTTGTAAAGTGATCACCATAATAAGTATAGTTAACATCTATCACCTTACATAGTCACATAATTTTTTTCTTGTCATGAGAATTTTTAAGATCTATTCTCTTAACTTTCCTATATGTAAGACAGCACTATTAACTGTAGTAACTATGCTGTACATCCCCAGGATTATTTATTTTATAACTAGAGGTTTCTGCCTTTTCTACCCCTTTCATCTGTTTCTCTAAGTTCCTACCCATGCCTCTACCAGCCACCAGTTTGGTTCTCTGTATTTTTTTTTGTTTTTGTTTTAAGATTCCACGTGCAAGTGAGATTGTACAGTATTTATCTTTCTTGCTTTGGCTTAGTTCATTTAGCATAATAATACCTTTGAGGTTCATCTATGTGTTTTGCAAATGGCAAGATATGATTCTTTATTATGTTCAAATAGTATTCCTGTGTGTGTGTTCATGTGTACATTCATACATGTGTGCCTGTGTACACACATATAGATGCATACGTATCCCATTCTCTTCATCCATCTATTGATGGACCACTTAGGTTGTTCCCATGTCTTGGCTATTATAAATAGTGCTGTGATGAACATTAGGATGCGTATATCTTTCAAGTTAGAGTTTTAAAAGTTTCCTTTGGATAAATATCCAGAAGTGAAATTGCTGTGTCTTGTGCTACTTGTGTTTTTCATTTTTTGAGGAAACTCCATACTGTTTTCCATAGTGGCTACACTAATTCATGTTCCAATTACAGTGCATAAGGATTCCCTTTCTCTCTGCATTCTTCTCAACACTTGTTACATCTTGTCTTTTTCATCATAGCCATTCCAATAAGTGTGAGGTGCTGTCTTCCTGTGATTTTGATATGCATTTCCTTTGTGATTGAGCAAGTGATGTTGAACATCTTTTGATATACCAGTTGGTTATCTATATATCGTCTTTGGAAAAGTGTCTACATAGATCTTTGGTTCATTTTTAGCCAAATTGGTTTTTTTTGTTGTTGAATTTTATGTTTCTGTAACTTACTATTCTGATGTTGAACCTTTGTGATAGGTCCTCTAATTATGTCTTTTTTTCTTATTTTCCTTGTCTCTTCTGTTTACTCTCTGAGCTTTAAAAAAGATGTATGATTTAGTTTTTGATTTATGGATACAATATCCATCTTAGGATATCAATAATAATTTTTTTTAAGTTTTATTCTTATGTAGTCTGTTTCATTTTAGCTTTTTTCTTTTTAAAGGTTTATTTATTCATACAAGCCGGGGTGCAGGCCAGAGGTGTGGGGAGGTGAGAGGTTTCACCAGAAACAGAGTGGGGAGCAGAACAGGCATATTGACAGAAATACACTGCTGAGGGGAACAGCGGGTGAGGCAGGAGAGGTCTGCCGCATCATGTGGGAATCTCCCTGGCCTGGCTTCGAACTCGCATCACCACTGCTGACAGTGGTGCCACTTGGGAGGGCCTTATTTTAGCTTTTAAAAAAGTTTTTGCTTGTTTTTGGCCTCTATTTCATTGTTTCCCTCAATTTTGGTTATCATTGGCTGTCTATAAGCATGAAGGAGCTAGGGCCTCCCCGGTGGCACAAGGTGTTAAGTCTCAGCACTGAAGCCATCAGCAGCCACTGCAGCACGAGTTTGATCCCCAGCCATGTTGCTGACCCACATGGCACAGCAGATCTCACCTGTCCCGCCCATTGCTCCCCTCAGCAGTGTATTTGAATCAGTCCACCTGTTCTGTTCCCCACTCTGTCTCTGGTGAATCCCCTACCACCACCACCTCTGGCCTACACCACAGTTCTTGTATGCATAAATAAATAAATCTTAAAAAAAAAAAGGAATGATGGGGCTAGTTGGAACTGTGGATTTGTGGTGTGTGTGTGTGTGTGTGTGTGTGTGTGTGTGTGTGTGTGTGTGTTTTAACTGTAGTTTTTATGTAGGGTTATTTTGTTGGCTGTCTCTTCCTATCTTTTCCCTAGGAGAACTGAGAAAGGGGATGAAAATGGAGACATACGTATTCATTAAGTTATATCTCACTTTGCTCTCTTCTTTTTAGTATGATACTCACCCCTCAATGATACCCTTCAGATGCCAATCCAGAGATCCTATATTTTGCTTTTTTCTGTGGGTCATTTTACAGATTCCTGTTATGATGGGAAAGAGGCAATGATTCACGTTTGGAGTAGGGGAGAAGATTTTGGGTTTGAACATCTTAGCACATATTCAATCCATTCCTCTGATTTTAGTTCTTTTATTTCCACTTCCAGAAATATCTGATACTGCCAATTTTGATTTTGGGGATTTGTAGTATAAATCATGTAGCTTACTGGCCTTCACCGCCACTGTTGTGGATTCAGCTTTCTGGGGTTCAGTAGATCAGTTCTTGTGCATCTTGCAAGCTTGTATTATTATCATCAGTTCTCTTGTGTAGTTTTCCTTGTGAATTTATGCTAAAGAACAATGCCTGGTATGTATAGTGTGCTCTCAATAAGCGTGAATACATGAATGTTTCCATTGTGTTTCTAAGACTAGGTAGTTAATCATGGAATACTTTTCCTTTTGGCTCAACCTCTGACTAAGGATCGATCCTTCTTAACTTAGTGTGTCAGGTCTCCTGGAGGTCAGTCTTCTTTCTGCTGTTGCCCTGAAGGCTAGGATCATGACTTATTAATCTTTGTGTTTGTACAATTGTTGACAGGGTATTCATCTAATGTTTGTGTAAAGAATGATTAGTAAAAGCTTAGACTGTAGAATTTAAGAAAGTGCTTACTCATTCAAATGATTGTTGTATACCATAAATCAAAATTATTAGTAGAAAATAATGGATTAAAAATAGATCTCTTTAGCATAATTTAGCCATTCTCAAACTCTGGTTTTAGGATTGCTTATCAATCTTAGAATTTATTGAGGACTCTGAAGATTTTTGTTTTTTCCAACATGAATTTATACCTAATGATATTTACTGTATTAAAACAAATATATGTTTATTTTAAATTAATAAAGCAGGGCCTCCCTTGTGGCGCAGTGGTTAAGCGCTGCACTGTGGAGCTGTCTGCAGCGGCAAAGCGAGTTCGATGCTCGGCTGGGAAGATTCCCACTTGGCGCAGCAGACCTCCCCTGCCTCGCCCACTGCTCCCCTTAGCAGTGTATTTCCATGGATCTGCCTGTTCTACTCCCCACTCTGTCTCTGCTGAACCCTCTTGCCGCCCCATGCTTTTGGCCTGTATGCATAAATAAATAAATAAATAAATAAATAAAACAATTGCATGTAACTATGTTCCAGTGTTCCAAAATGACACTACTTTACATTTTTTCAAGTCCCTTTAATGTCTGGTATGATAGAAGACAGCTGGATTCTCATATTTTTGTATTCATTCTGTTGCAATATGTTGCTTTGGTTGAAGCATATGAAGAAAATATGGCCTTATAAAGACACACAGTTGGAAAGGAAGACAATTTTACTAGCCTTTTTAGATAATTGTGGTTTTCCTTTTTGTAAATTATTTTTTATTTAAAAGATTAATAATGGTAGATGACCTTTTTTGGTTATGCAGTTCTATGAATCTAGCACATGTATAAGTTTTTTTTTTAATATATATTTTTATTGTTATTTATATCTTTTACATTTTGTATTCCCCTTGGGTAGCCCACCACCAATTCACCCGTGATCCATCTCCATGGTCCCCTGTGTTCTTTTCTATTCCATTTTGTACGCTTTTCCTTCCCTCCCTCCGCC
>PVIJ01018258.1:0-26854 GCA_004024925.1 Scalopus aquaticus | reverse complement strand
TCTGCCCAGTTAGGGCGATGGGAGAGGAAGATGGAGGCAAATAAGTTTGCCATCCTCTTAGGGTCTTGCCGGTAGGATGGTACAGAGCTCCTCCAATTTAGAAGGTCTGCTGTACTAAAGGGGTGATGTGACCAAAAACACCCAGCAGGCTGCCCGTGTTCATTCAATCCACCCATTGGCATTTGCCGCAGCGGGAACTTTAGGGTGACTCTTTCTCCCAAAGTGGGTGCCCTGTCTAGTATGGGAAGGAGACACCATTTTATTTATTTAATTTTTTTAAAGATTTATTATTTTTTATTTATACATACAAGCTGGGGTACAGGCCAGAGGCGTGAGGCGGCGGGAGGGTTCACCAGAGACAGAGCGGGGAGCAGAACAGGCAGATCAGAAATACACTGCTGAGGGGAGCAGCAGGCGAGGCAGGAGAGGTCTGCCGCGCCATGTGGGATTCTCCCCGGCCGGGCGTCGAACTCGCATCGCAGCTGCCAACAGGTCCACAGTGCAGCGCTTAACTGCTGCGCCACCAGGGAGGCCCTGAGACACCATTTTAGTTACTTCCTCAGAGGGCAGTGGGGGCTGTGGAGCCTCTGGGGTCTCTACAGGAGGGGCATTGTCATGGGGAGGATTCTGAACAGATGGGTTTAAAGTATTTAACAGATTATAATCTTCCTCTTCTAAGCAGCCCCCATGCTACTGTCCTCAGAGAGAGGGGAAGGTTTATCTCTTCTCTGTGCCATCAGGCGAGCCTCTGCCATATCCAGTTTAAGGAGGGCATCTTGTAACTGGTCCCTCACACTTTTAAAAGCTGACTCAGAAGCCATAAGATTTTTGTTAATTGTAAACTGTATCTGGTCCTGCATGCTTTTAAAGGCCAAATCAAAAGCAGTAAGATTTTTGTTTATCTGGTCCTGCATACTAGTAAAGGCTAACTCAAAACAATTTCCATCCTTCATATTCTTATCGCTAAATTAAGAGCCTGGATTTGCTCTTGTATATTCTCATTAGGTAAAGCAGAGCGTCCACCTCTCACAAAAATACAACAAATGACACTCAAACATATTACCAAAAAGAGACCCAAAAGCGCCAATTGTAACACAGGGATGGCTTGTAAACCACCCACGGATGCGTACATCAGTAAAATCATCTGCCATATCCAGGTCTCACCAAATTGTTTATACTTATGAAGCTAGAGGTAATATTCAAAGGAAAGAGGGAATCTAAACTTAAGGTTGGAAAAAAACTGAATGGCCTTATGCTAGAGAGAAAATTGCTGAAACTCATGGTCGAGGCCATGTTTGGGTCAAAAAACAAAAAAAGAAAATAAAATACCCATAAGAGATAGCTGTACGCAAGAAAAAAAAAAACAAACTTATCGAGACTCAAGAGATAGCTGTAGGCAAGGAAAAAAACCAAACTTATCGAGACTCAAAACCAAGATTATGCCACGTGTCCTGCAAACTCAATGCGCTTAGGGTGACCAGCGCAAACTACCTTGGGCTGGCCAACTACGGGTGTAACGTGGTCAACCACGTTGGGTGCCAAACTGTTACAGGGCAACCCCAATATACAATGGGGTGCCTGACTGTGGGTTCTCACCCGTGCGCTTAAAAAGGACTTATAATAAGAACAATTGCAGGCACTCACAAAAAGGTTAATAAAAGGGTTTATTTACAAAAGGAAGGGAAATTAAAAAAATGAATAACTCGGGGACAAAAGAGAAAGTGAGGGAGAGAGATAAATCTGCAAATACGTCCTACCAGATCCGAAGAGCTGGAAACCCCAGTGGCACGCTGTAGCCCGGCGAGAAGCGAGAGAAGCCCAAGGTCAAAAGCCCTCGTTTTATAGCCAACATGTCTGCTTAACTCCACCCCTCAGTTTCCGGTAATCCTCTCTTCTGGATGATGATGGAATTCTGGGATTCGTAGCCCTAGGGGTCTTGGATCTCTCTGGCTTGAGGTGGGGGGTCCATAAACCTTCCTGTGGAGTTTGTTGCAGACGTCCTTTTTTCCCCCCAACAAGAGAGGGTTCAACAAGCCAGTCTTAAAGTAAGGTGAGCAGGAAGACCCCCAAAGGGGTCTCCTCTTTTTCTATAAAGGAGATGGAGAATGGGTCAGAGAGGTATATGTCCTCACGCAGAACTAGAAACCTCCATCCAGCCTGTTCTTTTTTCAGAGGCCAGTTATTCTATTGCTCACTCAATTTCTACCTTATCTTCCTTCTTCAAATGCTGCTGAGCATCAGCCCGGGCCAAAGGCAAGACACTGGAGAGAAAAGACTGTTTTAATGGGTCACTTGGGCTTCCCTGGTGGCGCAAGCGTTAAGTATCAGCACTATGAAACTATCCACAGCCACTGCAGCACGTGTTCAATCCTGACCAGGGAGCTTCCCACATGGCGCAGCAGACCTCTCCTGTCTTGCCCGCTGCTCCCCTCAGCAGTGTATTTCAGTCATTCTGCCTGTTCTACTCCCCACTCTGTCTCTGGTGAATCCTCTCACCACCCCCACACCTCTGGCCTGCACCCCAGCACACAAAATATGGGTCCGTCCCCTCCAGGTGATGGCGGTCTATGAGAGTGGGGCAGCTACAGGTAAAGAGGTTTATGGTACAGGAATGACAGCTAGATTAGCGGGCATATTGGATGGGGTGCTGTGGGCTAGGACACTTATGCTGACACATCTCAGCCGAGCCTCAGCGGGAGACCAAAGAGTGGAGCACTTTGGCTGCTTTTGGGACCTTCTCAAACCTTTCCCCACTTACTCCCAGGCTAGTGAAAGAAAGGGGTGGTGGACAGGGCTCCGCCTACCAAAATGTCACTGCTTTGTTGCCCCCTTTGGCAAATACAGTAACTACTTGCCCCTCCCTGTGGTAATGATGCCCACATGGGGTCTGAGACTTGGCATAGATTCCTGGGCAGGTTTTCCCCCTCCTTCTTCTTGTTTAATGACCAACATGGACTCCCTCCTCCATCACACCCCCTCATCTTATAGCTGTGCATTTTATCAAGAGGGGTATAATGAATGCACAGCTATTGATTTCCAAGGAATTTCTGCCCCCAGGGACAGGGAGTCTATCATCTGGATCAGAGACACATTTCTTTCCCTCATTAATTAATTTTCTCCTCCTCCTTTGGCAGGTCTCTTTCCACATTCCCTTTGGCAGAGCCTCTCCCCTGAGCTCAGGGAGCAGACAGCCGGTGGTTGTCTGGCGGAGCCAGGAGAGGGGCGCTGTGCAAGAGCCGCCACTGTTGGAGGTGAACTCTGCCCGCCTTTGACCCCCCCCAACACCCCCCGCAGCTCTGGAGTGCGCCTGACAACTGCTGCCCGCCCGGCGCTGCCTGTCCCTTCGGAAGGGACGCGGGGAAGTTAGGTCTGGGCTGGCAGCCACTGCTGCCACTTCCGCCTTCCCCCACACACCCCGGGGTTGGGCCCAGGATATTTCTCCGGATTGAGAGACAAGGCTTGACCTGGGGGGCTGTCCGTTTAATGACAGCAGTTTCCGTGTGCCCTGGGGAAGGGGGTCCGGCCCCAGGCTCTTGCCCGAACTCCGTAAGGGCTCTAGCCGCACACCGGCCTCCTCGGGTCCTGGCGGCCCAGTCCTGACCCTGCTCCTGCCGGACCCCGAGCGCGCGTCTCCCGCGCGGGTGCCCGGTGTGGAGCTGGGTCCGTTTCACCGCTCAAGCAGCACCCGGAGTGCAGGGAGGCCCCGAGCCCGCCCTGGGGAAACAGTGTAAAGGGGCAGGCGGGGGAGCTGCAGGCCCAGCGCTGGGCCTTGGGGGTATCGAGGGGTTTTAGGTTCTAGGAAGCAGAGCGCACCTGGGCCGCCTCAGACCCTCCGCCTCGGCCACCCGCTGTGGGGGCAGCCCAGGCGAGGCGGTGCCTTGCTGACCCTCCAGCCTCCTCCTCGGGCCACGGCTGCGACTGTCGCTTTGGCTTTCAGCCTCTCAGCGCTGCCCTGTGCACAGCCCACCCCGCCCTTTGATGGTGAGGGGACTGGCTTCCTTGCTGCCCCTGCGGGGGCCCCCACGCGGCCCCCGAGGCTTTGGCGCCGCACCCCGCCCAGTCTCGGGCTAAGGCCCTGCCCTCCGCCGCCCCCGGGGATAGGCCCGACGTGCAAGTCCCGAGCCCGCGCCCGCTCGCCGGAGCTGGGGAATGTCCCGCCGGCGCTGCCCCTCGGCGGCGGCGCCCAGTCACCGGGCCGGGGTGTGTGAGTTACTGCGACCCTGGGATCGCCCGCTGCAAGGCGCGGTCAGCCCCGCTATTCAAACTGGGTTCCAGCCGGGACCCGAAAAGGAAGGGTTTTTCTTGAACAAACCGGTAGAAGACCCAATTTTCTGTCTTCTGGCCGATTAGTTAAAATGCAACTTCCACTGGGGGACATTTTTGGATGTCGACTGTACCTCTATCCTCCCCCTCTTCAAATGTCGCCGAGGCCCGCGTGACCGGTGTCAGGCGTCTCAGTAAAGTTCACGGCCGGTCACGGCTCAGCGTCACGTTTCTTGAGATCTGTGTCTCTATCTCCACCCTGATCGCTCTGTCCATTTAAAACCCTCCTCCCTTGTGAAAACCCCACGGGTGTCGCAAGACACTCCCTCCTTAAAAGGGGGGCAGCCTCCCCCGCCCGTTAGTTGCCAGAACCAGGCTCGCGGGCCAAGCGGGCAGCGTGGGCCTCTGAGCTGGCCGCGTGTGTTTCGGCCCCGGAGGAGCCGCGAGGCCGCGCCCCGCCCCGCCCCATCCCAGCTGAGAACGCGCGGGGCCCGGAGGGGCTTTCAAGGTCCCCGGGGTGAAAACCACCACGAAGAAACCAAACTCTGCAACAGACACACCCCCGTGGCCCCGCGCGATGAGGCGTCGCCTTCCCCTTCCGGGGAGTAGCCGCCCGCGGCTGGAGGGGGCGCCGCGGGCGCGCGTGGGCAGAGGAGCGCTCGGGGCCGCGGCTGCAGTGCCGAGGCCGAGAGGCGCGCGCCGCGGGCTCAGCTCCGCGCGCAGGAGTGGGAGCCAGGGGGTGCGGGGCGCGGAGGAGCGCGCGAAGCCGAGTCCCCGCGCCGGAGTGCGGAGCCGGGTCCTGTCGCGGGCTCCGGAGCTCGCCGGCGCCGCCGCCAGCCGCCCCTCCTCCGCGCCGCCCGCACACATCAAAGCCCCTTGCGACGGACTGGGAAATAGTTGCCTTGTCATGTAACACATTGCCCTGATTTATTATAAAATTTTAACGAAATCATGCATATTTTAACAGCCTTTAATCACTGCATGAAAATTTAATTCATGGACTGTAGCGCGTTTAAATAAATGAAGTGTTAATTCATTAGGATTAATTAATTTGTTAAAGGATTGTGTGCAAGGTTAAGGTGGAAAGAAAACTCTTTGTTGGTTTCGCGTCTTACTCTCCAGGTTTCGCGAGCGGTGAGGAAACGGAAGGGAAACCGTGGGGTCGGTCGTGTCTTCGGGTGGTGCCTGGGTGGGACTGGCCGAGCGCGTCCTCGGGGGCGGGGAAACACCGACCCAGCTGGGGGCACTGGGCGGTCGGGGGCTGGGAGTGGGGAGCGGCAAGATTGCGGGAATCCCGGAGGTTGGGTCGCTGGAAACAGGAGGGAAGCGGGCTCAGAGGCCAGCCAGGCGGGCCAGACCCACGTCCCCACCCCCAGCACAAAGATGACCCGGTGACTGAGGCGAGGTCGCCCCTGCCGGCCCTCGGAGCGCCAAGCTTCGGCTTAATGGACCTGTGATGAGCCAGTCCTGCCACCTTCTGCGCCTTCCAGCGCCCAGGGAGCCACTGTCTCGCCATCAGGCCGCCGGCCCAGGCGGCGAGGGCTAGCCTAGAGCCCCAGGGGCCGCTCAGAGAGAGAAGGCGGAGCAAAGCCAAACTTGCAAGCTCAGACTGGAGCAATCAGGAAACCTTTTTCAAAAAGGATCTCTGAGGTTAGAGAATAGTTCCTTCAGCACCTCTCCAGAGAGCCCTGCTGAATTGGCGCCGGAGCTGAATAGGATACTAACACGTAACTCAGACTTCCTCTTCCGCACCGAACTCTTACTCATCCTTAAAGACCCAGTATAAATAGCACCCTCGTGAAGCCGCTCTACATTATCCCCTACACTTACACTTCGTAAGAATCAAAACTGCCAAGAACTAAGCCCTCCCGCCCTCTGCTTCCCTCCTTCCCAACCTTCCGGGATTCCCTCTGCACAGTAAGGCTCAGTAAATGGCCAAATCGAATTCTTTCCTCTCAGGACTGATCTTCGCACTCCCAAGACAAACCGGGAGGCGCACACTTCTGACATTTGCTTACACAGCGGAACATTTACCAGAGAGGGTCTGCTCCCTGTTTAGGCACAGCAAATCTAGGAATCTACCTTGTTTCAAGCAGTGGCGCTTCAATTCAAGGTATTATACGCTGCCCCTATCATGCAAAACTGAAGATCACCTTAGCCTAAGCTCCAGATGGGATCTTTAAAAGAATCTGCATCTTAATAGACGCTTCCTCGCTCAGAGTGGGGTTCCGAGAATTAGGCAATAAATGTTCACTACACACTCTGAGATCATTGCTTAAAAGGTTTTCTCTCTGCCAAGTTTTATTAGAGATTGGATTACATCGTGATGGGCAAAGATTCTGTTGTAGGACTCCCACAAATAGGAATGAAAGACCTTAGGAGACTTAGGGAAAACCTAATAGGCCACACTCCGTAAAGTTAAGCTGTTAATCTGATGTTCTCTACAAATATCACCACAGGTACAAACAGGAGGGGCAGAGGGAATCTAGTGCATGTAATAGTAAAACTGCAGAAGTGAAAGTCACTCAAGTATATAGAAACAAGTTCCTGAACCAGAGGGTTCAAGGCCCAAATTCTCCTTGTTCAGTAGTGACTTTGTTTCAAGCCAGTGTAGATACCAGAGATAAGAAAACAAAGTTGATACAAAATTGTCTACTAAATTAAAAATCAATCTCCGCTGATTAAAACAGGGAAAAGGCTTGTCATATTTGGATGAGAAGAAATTTTTAAAAATGAACACTCAAGGTCATGACCAGAAAAAAATCTATCATGTAACATTCCCTTAACCATAGCATTTAAGAATGAAGTCAGAAGATGCTTTTTTTTTTTATAGATATAAATTGATGTGTCTACTTCACTTGTGCATTTAAAAAAAATATTTTACCGGTGGGCCTCCCTGGTGCCCCAACGGGGTTAAGTCTCAGCACTATGAAGCTATCTGCAGCCACTGAGGCATGAGTTCAATCCCCAGCCAGGGAGCTTCCCACATGACACAGAACTCTCCTGTCTAGCCCACTGCTACCTTCAGCAGTATATTTCAGTAGATCCACTTATTATGCTTCCCACTCTGTGTCTGGTGAACCCTCTTACCCCTGCCCCCCCACACCTCTGGCCTACAGCCCAGCTTGTATGCAAAAATAAATAAATATTTAAAATTTTATTTTTTACTATTTCACCCTGGGGATGAAAACCATGTAAATGTCAGAATGGGACTCTTCATAATTAAGCGTGGCATACTTAACTTCCATAATGGTGCTTCTGCTTAGCAGCAGAGTTAGAACCAGAAACACAGACAGGAACTGAATGCTACTTGACAAGAAATATTCCTAAACACTTTAAAGAGAATCCTTGGAAACTTCAAATCCATTCATCCTTCAGCCTTCAGATGTGAAGTTCTACGCATGGAGACGACAGAAGTACAGATCTGGAATCAGAAGCTCAGCTCTAATTCACGGTTGCCTTCCATTCCAGCTCTGTAATCCCTACATTTTTTTTTTTTTAAAAAGATTTATTTTTGCATACAAGCTGGGGTGTAGACCAGAGGAGTAGGTGAGAGGATTCACCAGAGACAGAGTGGGGAGCAGAACAGGCAGATCAATGGAAATACACTGCTGAGGGGAGCAGCGGGCGAGGCAGGAGAGGTCTGCTGTGCCATGTGGGGTTCTCCCTGCCGGCCATGGAACTCAGGCCATAGCCGGCACACAGCTCCACAGTGCTCCACTTAACCCGTTGTGCCACCAGGGAGGCCCCGATCCCTAATCTTCAATCCACTTCTTGGTAAAGTGGGGTCAGTAGTTCTTGGCTCTCAGGGTTTGAAAAAGATTAATGAGCTAGAAGTTAGCCACGTATTCAGTATCATTAAAAGGTAGGTTTTTTCCAAGAAGTGCATAAATAGGTATATTTTAAAATCTGAGACTATCTTTGCACAACAAATTTGTTAAAAAGTGCAAACCTGTGATTAAAATTAAACTGTGGAGATTCCCCTCAGCACAAAAATATCACTCGTCTGATTGGAATAATATATGAAATACTCTTTGGGGGAAGATGGATCAGTGTTCCTGAAGCTCATGCAGATTAGGCATTAGTAAATCAATTTACAGACTCTGGATTCCCGGGGACCAGGATCAGTATGTATTTGGGTTAAAAACAGACACATTCTTGGTAAAGAAGAGTTTCAGACAGAATTAAAGCGGGATTTTACTTACCCAAATTTACTTTGACCATTAGTTCTGAAAAATTTTAGATTACTCCATGGAATAGAAATTCTAATGTATTGTTTACCTTGTCAAAGATATTTATACACTACTAACATCTCTCAAAGTATCCATTAGTTTTAACATATCAGAAGGGCAAGATAATAATTATTAGAAACATAGATGATAAAACAAATTATGCTTTATATTAGGTGGTTTTGGTGGGAAGTGGGGG
Source organism: Scalopus aquaticus (assembly GCA_004024925.1). Taxonomy (NCBI): domain Eukaryota; kingdom Metazoa; phylum Chordata; class Mammalia; order Eulipotyphla; family Talpidae; genus Scalopus; species Scalopus aquaticus. The sequence continues at coordinate 18,163 of PVIJ01018258.1, read as the reverse complement.
GCTCCTATCACTTCTAAAAATGGAGGGCATGATTTTCCAAATCATAAAAGTGATTTGTTATACTTTTATTGAATTCCTAGAGTCTATTATTACAGGGGTCAGCAATTTTTCTGTAAAAGCCAAGCAGTAAATATTTTAGGTTTTATAGACCATATAATCTCCATCGCAACTATTCAACTCTGCCGCTGAACTGCAAAAGTAGCCATAGATAATACATAAGCAGATGAGAGTGCAGCTGTGTTCTAAAACTTTATTTAGAAACACTGAAATCTGAATTTCATGTCATTTTCCCGTTATGAAATAGTATTTGGATTTTAAAAACTGTTTAAAATGTAAAAGCCTTAGCTTGCTAAAAGTTTTAGTTCATAGACCTTTCACAAAAACAGGTGCATACCAGATTTGGTCCAAGGTCCACAGGTTGTCAACCCCTGATTAATAAGAACAAGTAAAAATGACAAATTTTAGTGGTCTTTATAAACTCAGTCTCTGAGACAACATCAATGACTACAGTGCTTATGACATCCTTTATTCAATTCACATAGAAAAGCATGCAGTATTAATGTAAAACAGTACAGTATTAATGTAAAATGTTCAGTGCACATTAGATAAACAAGTCATTAGCATACAAACCACTTTTAAAGGCCGATATAGGCATACCAAACATGTTTAGAATAATATACTTTTGCCGAGAGTAAATTAAAAATTGTGCTTAGTTCAACTACTCTCAAGCCCCTCTCTACACTCTTCAAGAAAAAAATTTTTGTCCTACATAAATGATATTCTATTAGCCGACTGAAACTTCTTTTTCATAAGTGAGGAAACAGCCCGAGCAAGAACACCGCCATGCAGTTTGCACAAAGAACATTAACATGCAAAGGAGAACTTTATCACTCCAAAAAAAGCTTCCCTGGGATGTAAGTAGATCAAGAACTTAGCCATGAGTTGCTTTTGCACCTGTATATCTGGAAAAACAAATCTATGTGTATAGGTTCCTCCAAACCAAGTGTTACAGGCCTTCTTTCCCAAGAGGGCTCAGTCTCCCACTGAGAACGCACATAACAAGGGAAGCAAATGAAAGTTACCTGACATAAAACAAATGTTTTCCTACAGAAAATGTATTCTTTCATACTAACAAAACATTTTTACAAACACTGGCCAACACACAATATTAAAAATGCAAACATGTAAAACCTAAGAAAAGTAAAGAATATCGGACTAAGAGTGCTATTTCCTCATCATGGCATTACATAAAAGTTAGCCATAACTAAACATAAATAAAAAGGGTCAGGCAAAAATGATTTCCACCCTAGGAAAAGTTGTAAAGAAACTGAAATGTCTTAAGAACAGTGAACAGACAACATTAAAGTTCTGAATACAACCGAGGCTCATGAAAAGGTCACTGTATTGAATAGTGGAATCAAAATCCAAAAGAACAAAATACACCCAAAACCAGAAACATACAACAGTCATTAAAAAGAAAGCCTTTCCCTACCTTTTCTGGTCAAAAAGATCCCTAGTGAAAATGAACAAAAGTATTCTGAGTATAGGCTAATCCACCATTGTTACTTGAATAAAGATTATCAATTCCAAATTGTACAGAACTTTTATGATGGTGAAAAAGTAACTTCAGAAACTTAATATTCTCCTCAGGACAGAAACGTTAAGTGACACTTTCTACAAATGAGTCAACTTTTAGTTGCTTTTGATGGGCTGGCATTGGAAAGGCTGCTCTGGATTTTTCTTTTTGTTGATTGATTCACATTTTTATTTCTCTTTTCAGGCACATAGGCAGTAGACCAAGGAGACTGAAGATGGTTGTGAAGACTGTGCATCTCTGAAGACATCTTAAATAAAGATGACCCAAACCTTTGATCTTCATATAGGCGGTGGGAACTGCTTAACAAAACACCCTGAGAAAACTCAGTCTGAAACAAACAGCTTGGGGGTTTGATTTCATTAGTCCCTGTGTTAGAATTGGAATGGAGTGAAAAATCCTCATTCATCTCTTGGTCAGATGGGGAGAGGAGGAAAAAAGAACTGGGTTTCCACTCATTTCCATTTTCTAACTGATCAGCAGTTAGAGAACCTTTGGAAAGGCTTGGCTTAGTTCTTTCTTCCAATTTATCAGGCTCCTCGAGAAATTCACCGCCTTGAGACGACTTTGACAACCCATCCAAGTCCGCTGATTTAAAACCGTTATTACAAGGACTCTTGCTGTTGTCTGATTCTGACATCATCGAATCCAGTTCCGAGATCTTGTCAAGGTAAGCCGCGTCCATTGATGCTTCGCTGGATGTCCTGGTCCGATTCATCTCGAAAGAGCGAATAGAACTCAACCTCTTAGATGAACACGAGCCTGGCTTCTCACTCAATTTTGAAGTAATTTCGCCAACAGAATTTGCGATCGTGTTCCCCTCCGGACTTTCAAAATCCAAGCTGGGGGCATAGCTTGTGGTGCAACAATCCCAAAATCCTGTTTTGGGGGAAGGAAAACATTCTGATTTCTTTTCATTTTCACTTCTATCATCTTCTGAAGAATCTTTATTACAACCACTTGGAGAATCACAAAAATCATCAAACACCAATTTTCTGAGGTGGTTTGAGTGCTTTTTGGAACCTCCTGTTTGGACTACAGAGCTCTCTCTATTTTCAGGAGTGCTGAGCTGAAGGCAACTGAGGGACAAAGGAGTGCAAGGAGCTGGGAGATCATAAAGTTCTTCATCTTTGTAGAGTACACAGTCGCTTGGCTTATTACTCCATTCTCTTTCCAAGTAAGTGTCCATACTGGTGTCTGTCACATCTAACATTATTTCCGCCCGCTTTTGATATAGGTCTTTGTTCTTAGAACTATTTGGTTCTGTCTTGCTGGTGCTTTCCTGCCTGGCAGAACTGCTAGAAGGCTTTGCCAGGTGAGAACTTGAGGTGGATGTGCCCAGCTGCTTTCTGGCACCATCACCTTGATGCTTTGCTGTCATATCCTCCTCACTGCCTTTGCTCCCCTTGCCATCTGCGGAAAGTGCTCTCTGGCAAATGGAATTCAGAGCTTCCTTCTCTTCACTTGAATTTTTTAGCTGTGCAATTTGAGATTCTAGTTCCTCTATATACTTATCACTTCGTTCCAGGGCTTTCTTGAGGCGATTGGTTTCACGTTCATATTGTTCTACCTTGGACTGAAGAGCAGCTACAGTAAACCTTCCAAACCTGCAAGGAACAAAAGGATAGTTAACCCCACAACTCAAGGGTTTTCTCTTTCCTTTTCAAAGTTTAAGAGTGCAAGTTGTCTCAGTTCATTCTTACATCACATAACAGTGACATTTTAGACAACTCAATAAGCAGGACAAAGCAGTGCCAGGTGTAGTAGTATTGCAAAAGAGGGTTCCCCACTTAAGTAGTAATGCATATAAGAAAAGAAAGCAAAGATCTAATAGGATACTTTTGTGGTCAAATCAGACTAGTGTGGCAGCAGAGGCAGAAATCTGCTCATGATTTCCCATATAAGAGCTAGTTCTATCAATTCAGCTCATATATGTGTGAAGAGTTAGCCCCTAAAACAATGGCAAAGATTTATGATAACATTTGAACAGTGGTCTACATCTTGAAATATTTACATTCAATCATTTTCCTATCGCACAGCAGTGTTGTACAATACATTTCTTATACAATGTCACCTTGTCAAACATTAAATGCCAATTTGAAATTCAGAAGTCTTAGCAATCCCAGCAAGGGTGGTTTTAAATACTTATGTGGACCTTTCAATTACAGCCACCCTCCATCTGAAGCTTTTACTTGCCCATTCTGAACAATGTGCTTTAATTCATTCTAGTCTCCTTATTTTTGGCATTTTACAACTGTGTGGGACATCAATCTCATTTCTTCTAACTTTGAAACACAGAGTCAGTGCTTGTGGTTCCAATATATTATACATAAAAACATTTTTCACATTTTCTGAAAAGGAACATTTTGCAGAGTCAATGAAAAAGAACATATCCCAAACCCACCCCTTTCACTCAGAATTGTCTTGTTTTTATCATAGACTCAAGGATGGGGGCTGGGTTCAGCTCAGGAAACCACCTGGCTGCAGTATATTTGGAGTTGGGACACAAAGATCAGTAGGACAGTCCCAGCTCCAAGGCACAAGAATGTCTACCTGTAATTCTATTAAACACAAGGAAAATTCCATCTTCTAGGTAGGTAACTGCTAATTATGAGCTATAAACACAAGCCTTACATTCTAACCCTATAAAAACAACTTTTCTCCGAAGTTCTTTTAGAGAGCCTTTTGTTAAGCATTTTTTGGATAATTATTGATTCATCTTGGAAGAATCCAGGTACTGTCTGGAGGAAGGATCTTGAGAAAATAACCTCCAAAAAATAGTTTTTATCTGTGGGTTTATCTTTTTTCTTTTCTCTTCCCTTCCTAATTTAAAAAATAATTGCAATTAAGAAAATATACTGAGTAGCAGAAAAAACTATAAAGGAGAAGTCAACAAATTGTACCTCTTACAGTCAAGCACTTACAGTTCTAAGAATGCCACTTAATGCCCATCACCTCCTCCTAAACTGTAGCCAAACTCTCTCTCCAGCTCACCCCAACATAATCCCTGCACTTGTTAAAAACGCAGGGGGCAAAGGTATATATAGATTCATAAAATATTAGAGTTAGCAAGGGCCTTAATAGACACATTGCCGAATACTGATGTATCAGAGCAATTAACTGAGCTACCAGCAAGCGCACTCCCTTCAACCTCTGAAAAATGAAGCAAAGACCACAGGTATAACAATAACAAAAGCAACTATAATACTAAGCCTTCCTGTGTTAAAGACAAAGGTTACTACTAAGAATATTCAGCTGAATGAACTCTGGAAGTTTTTCCTTCTTTGTTAATGTTTGTGAGTTCTTGATTATAATTACTCTGGCATAATCAAATAGCCCACGTATTTTTAAATGGCAAAACTGTACAGTACATTTATTTAATTCAAACAACAAAAGTGACAGCTTTTCATCTGTTTACCAAGATAAAATTAGTTTTTAAGTACAATGCTTATAATAAAGGTATACTCAGATGAAAAATCAAATAATTTAAGATCAAATGGTACTTGGTATTAAGTCACTGTTAGAAAAAGATGTCACTGGGAACTCAGAGCTTACATAAAAAAATGGTGACAAATCAGGAAGGTTTCCCAAAATATGCATAGCTTCTTATCCCAGGTTTTTGTTTAGAATTATAAATATAATGTCATTTTAATAATGATGCTTTATTTGCCTTTATGGTTTTTAAAAATTGTGTCTTTAAAAGAAGTAATTTAACAAATGGTTCTGTGTAAAGTCAGTATGATGGCCCTAACCGTGTTTGTGCACTATTTCAGAGAGAAAGCCATCAGAGGTAACAATGGCCAGCAGCAGCATGTGCATGAGTGGGAGAAGCAGAAGTCATCATCAGAAGCAGAGGTCACCGATGATGTTGGCTGTTTCCTAAAAGATCACTACTCTCGATTCTCCAAAGTTCCGTTTCAACACTTCACAAGTCTACAACACTTTGAGTGATCAGACCTGTTTACCGTGCTAATAAGGTACCTGTGTGGATGGGCAAAGTAACAGAAGTGTGGGTGAAAGCCATGGAGCTGATCAACTAATTAGTGATTCAATCCATTTAATTTCTTGTCTTCTCTCTCTCTCCCTCATTAGAGTACATGCCTCAAGAGAGCAGGGAGTGAGGCTGGCTCCCCAGTACGAGTCCTCGTATAGTGTATTCCTTATTTAGTATTTCTTAAATAGACACTGTCCAGGTAGGGCCAATCCCACAGGATAAGCTAAACATTCTTGGGCTTGTTTTACACCAAGTTTTATGAGTCACCATATTGCTAAACTAAACGTTTTATACATTTGACTGTTCTCCTTTTTTCACTGACACCAAGGAAAGCAACAGAGAATGACATATAAACAGCTTTGCCATTCTACTTTGCTCCATTAAAAAAACCTCCCATTTTTACCTGTAAAAAAATGCCAATAGATAAAAAGAATAGTAAATAATATAAAAGAATATAAAAGAATAATATAAAATAATAGTAAAAGAATGCCAATAGATTAGACTTTTGATGTACCTAGTGGGGATTTTTAGTTTACCCTAGATCCCTACATTAAATTTGGCAAAGGGCAGTTTATATGATCATACAGAAATAACAATTAGGGATGCATATCTGATGTTCTACATCCATGGAAGAAGACAATGAGGCTAAGAGCTTCTTTATCTTTGGGTTTTTATACTCTCTTATTCCAGATATTTCACAAATTCCAGATATTTCCAGAGTACATAATATTAAATGAATCAATACCAAGGCAAGCCAGAGGGATTTCTAATATCATTTACCATACTTCCTTTTCCCGAGCAAATTTCAAAATGGAGTATTTTTATAAACATTCCATTAGAGACCAAAAGGCTTTGATTTTCAAAGTAGCAGTGATGGCCAAAGGCTTCATTAAGCCAGAAAAAAACATCGTAGAGCAGTTTGGGAGCTGCAACTGATATCAGAAGTATATTCTGCTAGAATCAAGGAGAAGCCTAAGGGATTTTTCCGCTTACAGTGTTAACTGATGTATACATTCTGACTGAGGGCCGCCTTGCCCAAACAGCTACGGAGGCACAGCACAATCGTCCCTGTCCTACTAGAAATGAACGTCCTATTGGTTTGCGCTTTGCCGTATCGTACTAAGTAAGGCTCTCCCTGACAAGGCCACACGTTCTCTCTCACAGGCCATCGCACAGGAGGGAAAGGACTGTCTGAAGGGGGGGTCAGAAGAAAGCAAATGTGGCAAAGAAAAAACAACAGACCCAAGTATTAAAAGAACTAGCCTCTAGTTTTATATTGCCACTAACTAGTTGTGATTTAAGCAATCTACTTTGCCTCTCTAGTTTTCAACGGCATCCACAACAATAGGGATAAATGCAGCAAACTCTCTGGGTTGCTAAAACCATAAAGCTTTAGAGAGACACTAGAGAAGTGAGCCCACCTGCTTCCCATGTATCTTTGATTTACATCTTTTCCTTCCTTCCTTCCTTTCTTTCTGAGGTAACAGTAAACTAAAGAGACAGTGATTCTTGGATATGGACCAGTTTTTGAGATCTGGCCCGCAGGATACTGACGTGCTTGCTGCAAATGGTTCCATTGTGCGTGTGTTACTTAGCTCACAGTGAAAGACGTAGTTGTACACCAACTTCAGTTTCCAAAGTTTAATTAAGTAATAGTGGGTCACCTAACAATAGGGTGCAAATTTCAGTTATTCTATTATATTAATGTAGTTGTATAAAGATAAAAATTCCCTGCTAGCTTTTTCAGTGCACAGAACACTATGCAAGTAACATAGGTATTAAAAAGAGTGAACATTAGTTCATTTCTTTCAAAATCTGAAAATGGCAGGTCACTGTGCGTGTGTTACTCAGTTCACAGACAGTGAAAAATGTAGTTGTGCAGGGACCTGACATTTTACAAAATTGGATAATTAAAAGATGGAAGTGACCAGCAAAGGTAAAGGCGCAGCAAAGAAATAAAAGGAAAATCAGAGCCAAAATTGGATAATTAAAAGATGGAAGTGACCAGCAAAGGTAAAGGCGCAGCAAAGAAATAAAAGGAAAATCAGAGCCAAAATGTAAGTGTCGTTATAGGTGTCTTCTATGCGGTGACAGAAGACGAGCTGACCAGGGGGTTGTTGAAACTGCTGCCATTCTAGAGACCCTAGACTTGCCAGAGGAACTTGGGAGAAGCATGAATTGACATAAATGAGAAAAAAGTCGTGACAAGTGGGATAAAGATGTCTAAAGGAAGTGACAGGCTGGCAAAATAGCTTTACATTAAAGCAATATGGAAAAATATCACAACACTGGAAGCACAAAGGAAAAATGTTCGATGTGGATGGAAATGTAGGAATGTGACAAAATCCGTTAAGGCGTTAGAAGAAATGCTAACTGCATATCATGAGTTACACGATGAGGAGGTAAGCGCTATACAGAATATTGTCAAGTTGTTTACAATACTTCAATTTGCAACGTTTCTAATTTAAACTGTAGTATAAAAATACTACTTCTACTATTTATTTTCACGTACGTTTATAGTTGATAGAAAGTGTTAATTCTTTGACAAAAATTCCTAAAGGTTACACAGCAATTTGACTTTTCCTCGTTAAGATTGCTTTGCACAATTTTAGCTTGAATGGTCATTTTTATGGTCCAATACAGCTGCGCTCAGTGAAGATTACCTACACTAGAGTAAGGGTTGGTATGTGAGAAAGCCAAAGAAACTCGGTAAGTCTCTCTCTTTATTTTTTAAAAGTATTTGCCACTCTTACCTTAAGAAAGAATAACCCATTTACAGAATCAGAATCAGTTTTATCACTGAGTTGCTTGTTTGTTTACACAGCTACAGCTGCGTATCTTTTCATTCCCTTTCAGACACATTAAGGAATGTATTTCCTTTATTTAAAAAAGAGGGGAAGTAGAGTTTCAGAGGAAAGATCTTCTGTTGTTCAGGTATACCCCACTTTTTGAAAGTCTGTATTGTCACTTTTACCAAAAACCTACATTAGTACCTGTGACTAGGTAGAAGAAATTCAAAGAGGACTGACCTTGCAGCCATTCCTCCTTCTACCTCCCAAAAGTACTATTTCAAAATTGAGGCAGAATCTGCTTTGCAAGCTTTCAAATATAAAGAGCAGGATTTTAAAATAACAATACATGAATTAACACAATTTTATTAACACAATTAACACAATTAAAATTATTAACACAATTAACACAATTTTAAAGAAATTTTTTTCTGTTTATTAACCATGCTTCTATAGTTAAAAATTATGTCGTTGAAAAGGTTTGCCGAGATACCTAGAGATTATTTCTAAGATTTATTTTTATTTATTTATGCATATAAAAACTGGGGTGTAGGCCAGAGGTACAGGGAAGTGAGAAGATTCACCAGAGACAGAGTGGGGAGCAGAACAGGTGGATCTACTGAAGTACCTGCGGAGAGGAGCAGTGGGTGAGGCAGGAGTGGTTGTGCCATGTGGGTCTGGGGGCGGGGTGGGGGGAGAGGACATTGAGTTGAATTGGCAGCACGTGATAGTGCTGAGACGTTAACCCCTGCACCACCAGGGAGGCCCCGAGATTCTTAATAGAAACAACCTGAGTGTTAGGCGCCATATGTAAGCTGCAGATATATTTCCTCTTTTGGTCTCTACAAAAAGGGCTGACCCACCAACACTTACATCTACATCTGGATCCTTATTCACTGCGTGTGACAGTGAACTCTTCTTTACTGCAGAATAAATTCCCTCCTATGTGATAAATATATCTCATCTCAATTCCACGAATAAACGCCCTAATTCCACCTCCCTCACCCCACCAAAAATATCAGTCTTGGACGTCTGCATGACACCCACGGGGCCTGATCTTTCATGGAAGATAGCCCGCAGGCATGCTCCTTCTCTCCTGTGACAGGCCTAAGGGGAATAAAGAGCCGTATACCTTTTCCAGAATGTAATAGCCCTAACAACAACATCTCAATAGTGTAAAAGGATATACAGCTACTGTTGGGTAAAAAACAAGCACACTTAAAAATGTCTGGATTTGGATCTATGCATACGTTCTCACTGTATTTAAAACTCTATTGCCCTCCCTCACTCCCCACCTCAGCATGAGTAACACTAAAACAAAAAAAAAAAACTGTGATCCAGTCACAGTTTTATAGTTGACAGAAAGTGTTAGTACGTCATTATTACCAGACGGCAGTGAGTGAGGATTACTGCATGCTAAGGGGCTTTGAGGGCGGAAAACAAAAGCAGTGGAAGGCAATACCCTTGTTCTGAGCACTTCCCAATCTTTCTGACAAGCTCCCTGCTTAGTCATTAGCATGCACTGCAGGCTCCTAAAATATCTTACCAATACAAAAAAGGCAGATTGATAGAAACTGCAGCAACTATGCACCTCCCATTAGATGAGCATCTAGAGACGGCCCCTCGGGCTGCTGGGGCCTGCTCTCCGTGGCTGTCACAGTCGGGCTCTAGGTATCATCAGGCGCCCTGACAGTCTACAAGCTGCCCCTTCCGGGAAAACCAAAGGGCATGGCAGAATCAGTCAGAGGATCAGGCTGGGGTCAAATACCAGGAATCACAGCACTTGTCAGCACCGAATATGGAAACAAGAAAGGTCAGAAGAGGTCCAAAAGGCACACCAGCCAAGCCCAGAGTGTTAGTGATGAAGTGAAAAACCTGGGGTGGTCCGAGTGGCACTGGCAGGTTTGGATACAGTGAGGAGAGCAGGTCTGTGAACTAGGAAGCGGCCACATTTCAGAGTCAGCAGGGAGAGTTATAAGGACAGAAAATCCTATTCAAGTAGGAGATTCAAACAAGAAATCCTGTTCCAGAACAGGGCAAGCCCTGACGTCATCTCCGTTCCCCTTTCTAAGTAGCAGTCTCTGGTTGAACTTAAGACAGGAAAACTTCAGGAAATCCTCTGCTCTTTTCATTTTGAGAAAATGGCTCAGGAAGCTCTGGTTTTCTGGCCCTGTATACCCTTTTTACTTTAAGCTTCCAGAAAGCTCAAATCTTAACTGGCCAGTCCCCTCCCGGCGGCATCAGAGTGCTGGAGTAGAAGGACATTGTCTTTCCTTTGCCAGGCCCCGGAGAAGGCATCTACACTCACGTGTGTGCACATAACTGATACACATGTACATATCCCATACATTTAAAAAATATGTCTTAGCTCCAAAGAGCTGGTAGAATTACTAGACATCAGTCATGATCAGCATACAATATATGAACAATAGAAAGGACGAGAAAAGTGTTCCCTCTAAGGAAACTATGAAGGGTCCAGCAGATAAAGTGACAACTGGGCTAGATCTCAAAGGATGGGCAGGAAATGACCAAGCAGATTAAAAAAGGAGAGGCTAGTGGGGAAGGTCAGAGAAGGCAAAGTAAAAGGTAGGAGGCGAAGATACAAAAGTATGTCAAATTATATTAAATCTGGGCCTTGTGAGAAATTTGGTGTGGCCAATCAAAGTACAAGAAGGGGGACACTGAGAAGAGGCAGGAAGGTTAAGCTGAAGACATTTCAGAAAAGAGTCTCACATATTACACTAAGAGATTTGGACTTTAATTTATAGGCAATCACCAAAGATGATTAAGGAGAGGAATGAGATGATCAAATTTATATTCTAGGATTCAGGCAATGATAAAGAAAAACTTCAGGGTTAAGAGTGGAAAAGAACAAGCGAGCAATAGAAAAGTTGTTAAATGTGGATCTCAACTAGTGGGAAGAAGAATAAGATGGATGACACAGGTACTTAGGAGGTGGGATAGATAGACTGTGCTGACCAATGAGGTGTGGGATGAGGAGAAGGGTAAGGACACAGGAAACCTGAGTGTTTTTATCTTGGCAACCAGACGAGTAACTAAGCCATGAAGGATAGGAACAAAGCAAGAGGATAAACAATCTTTTGGGGGATGGGGTTGGAGAGGATACTGGATACAATTTAGACACACTCCTGTACCCCTCTTTGTGCTGCATGATGTACTAAGGACATAACATCAGTTCCTTTAATCCTCATAACAGTACATCTACATTTTACATATACTATGGTCCAAAGAAGTTAATTTATCAAATGTTATTTATCTATTCATTTAATTATTCAACAAATATTTATCAGGTGCCTTCTAGGTGCTGAGCGATTGCAAGTGAAGGAGAGAGGCAGCAAGGTCTTTAACCTTGGAGAGCTTAGGGTTTAGAATGGAGGAGACAGACAACAAACAGGTCAATTAATTAAATGAAGAAGATAATTTCACACAGTGATAAGAGCTAAGACAACAATACTATAATATTGGTTGAGTGTTAACAATGGGCTCTACTGCAAGTGCAGTTCAAGTTTTACTTCATTTAACCCTTACTACAAGCTGTGAGATAGGCACTAACCTTGGCCACAGAAGGTACTGCTATTGTCACAAATAGTAGCAGAAGACAAAACCTTACATAACCAAACTCAAGTATTTTCTTCTCCTGAATCACAGAGCAAGTAAGAAGATAAAACCAGAATTCAGTGCTGAGGAAACTGGCTCTGGAGTTTATGCTGATAACCACACACCAATATTGCTTCCCCACACCAGGATGTTATTACTATGATGTAGTATTACGAGAGTAAGGGAGTAGATGGTGCTGGAAAAGTCTACTTTAGTTTGAATGATGTAGAAAGGCTTCTCCGAATATGATGACAGAAGCAGCAGCCACATAAAGATCAGAACATTCTGAGTTTGGGGAACAAGTCCAGCATGCTGCAGGAACAGGAGGCGGCTAGCTGGACTCTAGAGCAGGATTAGCTGGGGCAGTTAGAATGAGATGAAGAAAACAGGCAAGCACAGACTAGCTGGTGCAGAAAACAAATTTTATTTTTGAAAAATACTGCACCGTTTTAGGTAGGAAACGAAAATAATTTGATTTACACTTTATAAAAAGACAGTTCTGAGTAGGGAAGAAAGGGCAGAGTGAACTCGGGGAAATGGGAATCCAGGCAATCTGTCTCCAGAGTTAAGCATTCAACCATTATGCTTTGTGGTAAATTTAAGGTATAGGGTCTTGGGTAAAGTTATAAAAGAGAACAATGGAAATATGAATCTATAGTTCAGGAGAAAAGACCAGGCCAAAAAACTTTTAGCATTTACTTTGTAATCTCTGAAATAAAGGTAGATGATTATTAAAGCTATAGGAGTAGACAGCAAAAAGAAAAGCAAGCACAGGTCACAATCTGTGGAGTCTATTCTTTCTTTCTCAGAGCACTTCCGTTCCTCTACTAGTAACAGGAAATACTGTTCACTCTCCAGAGAGGATCTGGAGGCTTTATCTTCTCCCAGGAGGCTCTGGGCATGGGTGAAGACAACCTCTAGGGTTGCTCTGCAGAAACAGAGCTGCATGCAGAGAGACATTATCGAACCCACAGATCTTACTGAAGACACAGTGACAAGAACGTATAACATTCCTGAACACACATTTATAGAAAGGAAAGTCATTAATCCAATTATAACCAAGTATGATATAAACGATCTACAGAGTTTTGTAAATTGACTCTCTGCTATTGAGGTGAGTTAGTATCTGAAGACAAGAACAGCTGTGCTAAAGCCTCAGAATTGCTGGCAACAAGGCACAAACCCTGCCTAGCTTGGCAAAAGCAAAAAAAGCACAACTGAATAGGCAAGTCTTAGGGAGAGGGTATGGAACTTTCACATGCTTTACAAGTCAATTCTTTATACCTCTTGAAGCTAAAAGACCACTAAGGGACTCCTAATTTTATCAAGGGCAGATACATGCACATTTCCTGGTTCTAAATAACAATTTAGAAGCTCCCTGGTGGCACAGGGGTTAAAGTCTCAGCACTATCAAGCTATCGCCAGCCATTGTGCCCTAAGTTTGATTCCTGGCCAGGGAGCTTCCCACATGGCAAAGCAGACATCTCCTGTCCTGCTCACTGCTCCCCTCAGCAGGGTATTTCAGTAGATCCGCCTGTTCTGCTCCCCATTCTGTCTTTGCTGAATCTTCTCACCCCCTGCAGCTCTGGCCTACCGGCCAGTTCTTATATGAATAAATACATAAAATAAATATTTTTTAAAAAGAAGAAATAACAATTTAAGCCAAGGGAATTTAAGAATATGAGAAAACATTTTCAGTTTCTTTCCATTCTTGTCTCTCACTACATGGAAGAATGGCATGTTTGGCATCTCCCTCTAAATCTGAAACTGAGCACATGCCTTTCCACTTAGAGCAGAGACTGGTGGGTGCAGTGGAGTCATCCAACCAGCAGAAGTAGGGTGATGACCGTCCTAACAGAGAGAAGTACAAATGACACACAGAGGACTTCTGCAGGAAGTCACCACGTTTGCTGAGCTGTAATATGATGTGTGGCTACTCCTGAGACAAGGAGACCAGAGCTGGAGGGGCCAGTTAGCATTGCAAACAGCTCCAGCTGTTTCCTCTTGCTCAGAATGCCTTACTCTTCACTGAAGTCTCCATCCTACAAAGCTGAGTTCAAGTTTTGCCTCTGATAAAGACATCACTGCAACCCTCTTGCCATTTTCTCAACTCTTGATGCTGTCTCCACTCTTCAGCTTAGTATCTCTTTAGTATTTAATTTTTTCGTGTATTTCTGTCTCTTGGCTTCATTAGATTTTGAGCTTCCCGGAGGCAAGGACTCTGTTTTTGTGGTTTTAATTTTTTTATTATAAACATCTTCAAGCTTTTACAAAATAGAGAACAGTACAATAACCCCCCTACCCATGCTCACTACCCACATTCAACAATTACCAAGATTTTTATTCATTTCCCCTTTTTACTTTTCCTTTCTCTTCTGCTACAGTATCCTGTAGTCAATAATTCCTTGGTATCATCCAATATTCAATAGCTCATATTCAAATTTACCCAATTGCCTCAAAAATGGCTTTTAACATATGTTATCCACTGATATCCAAACAAGATCCATACACTGAATTTGGATATTACAAGTCTTCACTCTCTTTTACTGTAAAGCACACCCCCGCCCAAACCCCCCCCCCCCCATTTCATTTTGTCAATGACTTAATGAAGAAACCTTCAAAACACATTCTGGCTTTCTCTGTTTCCTCTACACTAGGAACTGTGCTTTTCATTAATTTACTCAACAGGAGACAACACTAAAATGCAATGACTACAACAGTGAATAGGACTATCATCCTGGCTCAAACAGAAGAAAGTCATGAGACAAATAAGGACAGAAAATATTAATTATTACTACTTGTGACTGACTATGTGCTGAAAAGGAAAGTACAAAGTAGTAAGAGTAATTAAGCAAGGGAACCTGATCTATGTTAGGGGTCAGGAAGAGTATTTATTTGGTATAGTTCAAAGCACCTAGAATAGTGTTAGGCAAATAAAGTATTCAGTATTCCTGGGTTGACTGGGACAGGGAATTTTCTTCAGATATCAGCCTTGTAACAAAAAGGATGTGCCAACATTGTTTGAGTTCTGAAAATCAGATCTGTATCCCTTAGCAATCCATGTCGGAGGAAAATAAAAGAGCACACGAATAGTTTCATCTTGGTGAAAAAAACTAGTTTAAAGGAGAAGGAATAATTCAGGATGTAATTGGATAAAGTCAAAGAAAAAGATCACATTTTCTGGACCACCTGTTTAGATATTAGGATATTGATTTTTTGACAAGGAACAGAGCAGACATTAGTGAAACCTAGAAGAAAATGCTTAGCAGGAAATCACTGCTCAAAAGGACTTTTAAGTTAAAGCTGTGGAAGGAAAAACATCTGGGTATACTTTGATTGGAGATAATGGCGGGTAAAAGAATAGAAACACAGTAGCAGTGGAGATAAATGATAAGGCGGATCTTTAAAAGATTATAGCATTGTTTTAAAAATACCATGAAATATATTACTTTTATACATTATTCTCTGCTTGACCTTTAACCTGCAGACCTTTAACCTGGCCCTCAGAGTTGTAAGAAAATATATAGTCAATGTTAAACCACCCTACCTCCAGTGTTTTGTGATGGCAACCCAAGCTGACAAATACACTTTCCTAATCTTATTCCTCCCTAGTGTCTTAATTTTAAAGCCTTTGCATCTCCATGCTTTGTAAATGCACAATTTGTAGCACAGAAAAAACACTAAGGCAGCCACATGTACAGAAAAGCATACCTTGATGCCTAACCAAGTAGACAAGAGAAAAAGAATTGGCCAAGGCACTTCTGAACCAAGGGAATGAAATGGAATGGGTGGATTTTATTTGCTGGCATTTACTTTTAAACTCCTACAATTTTCTTTTCAACACAAACAGGAGCTCTCCTCAGGTGAATCAGATCTGGGTATTTTCAGCTGTGGTCAGCTTCTCTTGAATCCCACCAGGATTTGGTGATTGTAGGGTAAATGAAGATGCTCAGGCTTTTTGCTTCTGTGGCTATCATTGTGGCCTTGAATGCCGGCGGCACTTGGGAACGTGGGTTCGGAGTACGCATGCCTGATGGTGGACACCTGGAGTGTGGTGTGGTGGGCATGCGTAAGTGGGCACACCTGAGCAGAGACTGCGCATATAAGGGCGGTGTCAGAGAGGACGGTGGGCGGTAGGTAGGGGGTCTTGCAGCAGAATGCCCTGGAGAACGACGGAGCGCCCAGAGAGCCAAGATTCACAGGGGGTTACGAGGCCTCTCAGCCGGGCCCCCCGCCTGCCCTGCACCTGGTCACCTCACTACAAATGGTGTAGAAAGAACATTAAACGCCAGAAAAAGCCGCTGAGGGCCCCAGGACTCTCTTGCCGTCTGACGGGATCATAGAAAACCTTCCCCCTGCCAACTTTGCCACTACAACTGGTGTTGGTCGGCAGCATTCAATGCCTCAGGTATGGAGCCCTCTCAAGACCTCAGGAGGGACTGAGGGGGGACAGGCCATGAGTATGTAGTACTCAGTGGCCGGCCTCCTCTCTGGGGGTGCCTCTTGAGACCTGGGTGCAGTGGGGAGGTCTCTGCACACGGGGTGGGGGGGGGGTGCCAGTGGGGGGAGAAGGCTCTGGGTCGACATGGTGCCTGCTCGGAATCAGGGCTGGGCTTGTGGCTCCCTCGCAGCTCTGCAAGCGGAGTCCACACAACGCTGGAGGCGCCGTGGCAGCACCGGTGGTGACTGGAGTCAAGGAGCTGTGGGGAGAGCTAAAGACGCTGCAGGAGCACAGGAGGCGGGAGGATCTGCAAGCTGTGAGACCAAACCTTGTGTGGCTGCGGGGACCAGCCCACGACCTCTGGGGCGACAGGCTCCTGGGGAAGAACCACTGCTCATGTTCGCCGCGCGCCCAGTGCTGACGCAAGGAAAACACCGACGGACTAACAATCCTGCCGGAAGGCTGGGGAATGCTGGCAGGTTGATGTTGAGACAATGGGAGCTTGGGGATGGGAGGGATCATTTGTACACCCCAGGGGCTGAAAAGCAAGGGGGGGCTGGTGGGCCTTGGGGGCCTAAAGCAGCCTGTGTGCAGGCCGGCACTCCCAGGGCCACAGCGCAAAGAGGCAAAGGCCGAGGAAGGGGCAGGCGTGACAGGCCGCTGACCCAGGAAGCCCTCGCCAGGGTCTCTGCAGCCAGGCAGGAGAGCTATTGAGCCAGTTTAGATAAAGCAAAAAGCTGGAGACGAGGACAGGAATCCCTGAGCTGTTACGCAGCCAAACGCTGTTAAAAGGCAGGCGAGCCTCCTAACACCCGCGGGGAGGCCGCGTTCACTTTCCAGTAAGGGCCAGGTGCTGAGGAACCCTTGCTCGGGTGACGGGCAGAAAGTGGGGCTTGTGGTGGAGACCACCGCAAACAAGGGGACCAGAGAGGCCACATATGCAGCTTGCTATCCAAGGGTCACGGCCAAAGGTGCGCATGTGCCAAAGGTTGGCCTTAGTGCAGGGCTCTGCTGTCAGCGGTGTCTCCGGAGGCCGAGTGTTGGCTAACAGTAGTGAGTACCGTGGTCACTTGGCAACTAACCCTAAAGATACTGCGGGTGTCGGCACTCTCAGTGCATCCTGGGGGTGGGTGCAGTGTGTGGCCTGTGGCTGAGAACTCACCGGAAGGCCAGGCCAGGAAGCCTGCTGGCTCCTGGCAAGTGCCGGCAGGGCCTTGAGTGAAAGCAATGGTTCCCACTTTGAATGAGCAGTGCCTGTGGCAGCAGATGTGATGAATCCACACCTGGAGCGAACTGCCATCTTGCCTTTCGGCCCCTAGGTTGTGCTCAGCCTGGGCTTCCTTATCTTCTGTTGTATGATGGTTACTTGCACTCTGTTTACTTGTGCGCGGAAGGGCAGCAGTGTTTATACCCGCCAAGGGAAAAGTGTAGACGGCAGCGGAATCACTGAGACTGTGAATTGCACAGCATACGCTGATACTCCCGCTTTGCGCCTTGGGCCTAAATGAGCTATCAGCTGGAGCCGTGCATGCGGGCACTCGGGCTCCGGGCTTGGGGGTCGGGCCGGCGCTTGGGCTCCGGGCTTGGGGGTCGGGCCGGCGCTTGGGCTCCGGGCTTGGGGGTCGGGCCGGCGCTTGGGCTCCGGGCTTGGGGGTCGGGCCGGCGCTTGGGCTCCGGGCTTGGGGGTCGGGCCGGCGCTTGGGCTCCGGGCTTGGGGGTCGGGCCGG